>OZ022577.1:32946384-33129149 GCA_963669155.1 Arbacia lixula | reverse complement strand
AAAGGAGGTGAGAAAAGAAGAGGGGTTAACCTTAACAATTTTTAATCAAGTGGGATATCTATGTGTAGAATTTAATATTCAAATAAATCTCAAGTACGACAAAGTTCTGGCGCTAATTATGCACTTTTAAGGAGGATCTCACCAATTTTATGAATTTGAACCCTAAAACTAACCCTGGCCCTAACTCTAAACTTAATAATAACTCTAACCCTAAACAACTTCTCTGCCTTTGAATTCATCAAAAAAAGTGATTTCTAGGTCACTTTCTGCCGACGACAGTCGGTATTGCAGTGTTCCCATTGCGGTGGGATTTATACAAGTGCATAATTAGCAGTGGCGTTAGCACCAAAGTTCCTTGTATTTGCGATTTGCAATCAATGACTATGATTCAGAGTCTATTGAGTCAGATCATGGCATGGATATTATGCCATCGTATCAAACTATAGTCTAGGCCTAAAGTATCACAGCCAAATAGCCAGTGCACGTGCATCCTCCACCCACGACCCCGGCCCACGGACATACATGTACCCGAGCGGGTGCCGAGCCCGAGCCGGAATGATGCCGCATCCAACGTTAGGCCCTGTGGTTCCACCAAACGACACACCACTGCTGGGCCGATGGAACAGGGGTAACTCAAGCACGCCAAACATGCCAAAGTACTACATCGTTTCTGCTGGGTTTTAACAAATCTATAAACAAAACATTCATTTTAATCTAACCGACATTTAACTCACGACCAAATAGTGGTACTGCTAAACCAGTCACGTTCATCTTTCCTTCTAATAAAGAGTTCGGGCAGTCTTGTTTCGCTTGATGTCAGGTGCTGGCCCCACTGAACTATACCACTACGTTACAGGCTGGCGCTGGCCCTAGTGAGGCGGGGCGCTGTACATAGCGATCGACGTACCTCGTTTAGTAGCTGAGAAAGTGGAGGGCAGACAAATACATCTAGTTGTGCGTGTCCGCAATGCGTATGTACGTATACAGCGCTTCAACTAAAACCGTCCAGGCAGTGGACTAGGCTCACGTGTACTACGAGTACGAGGATTGAATGAGGTTGTACGCCGCGCGCGGAGCCCGCGAAGGGAATAGGTTTTTTTTATCATCTACAATATATGTCGTTAATACCAACGCCGCCACCAGCATTTTTTTTTTCAAGGATGGGGGAGGGGGGAGGGGGGAGGGGGACTCGTCGCGTTGTTTTTTTTTTGGGGGGGGCAGACAACAGCAACAGTCAACTGCAAGAGAGCTGGAGACCGCCTTGTTCGTGACATCACAAAAAACGAAATTTCAAAAGATCATAACTTTCTTCTCCTTTTTCGGATATTCGTCAAACCTTAATATGTTTCTTTAGTATTTCTGCTTTAATTGCCAGTTTTGCAACCAACTTAACTTCTAAGATGGACCGCCTTCCTTTTATGGTGTTTCCTTTAACTTTCTTGAAAATTGCAAAAACTTTGTGATAAGAAACAAAGATTTTAGAGACAAAATGGGAATCGGAATTTATGTCGGTGCTCCAAGCTTGATACATCATGCCATTGTTGCCATGATTGTGGAATTCTTTTGATATACATTCACACGCCTTAATAGTATCCAAAAGGTGAATATTGTAGGGCTACTACATGATCAAACAAATTATGTCTTGTCGACTCAAGTCTTGAGGTGCACACTGATTTTTTTTAAATTTTTTTATCATTTTTTTTTTTTTGGGGGGGGGGGGCTGCTTACCCATAGCATGCAAGCTTGTCCATCGTGAACATGATTAACCTCATTAACATGAAGTACATTTGCGAATAACTAGAGAAAAACCAATAGAAATAAAAGGAATGAATCAGGCCAACTAAAATGTAGGACCCCTATTCACTAAGTCAACCAATAAAAGTAAAAAGGATGAAGATGGCAGACTGAGGTGAGGTGATTAAGTAATACAGAATGTTAAACAAAAGAGCAAGATTTGAGGGTGGAATGAATGAGCACATTTGAATAGGAAGGGAATGAAGGTGATCAGAGAAATAAAGGTTGTGACTGATGGTGTGAACATGGACATGAACAACCTATTGAACTTGGACTGAGCAGAAACTATAAGCTGGACTAAATACCGAACTATCTAAGTAAAATGAATAGAACAAAAGGGGGAGCTTAAATAGAAACTTAACCATCTTACAATGTTGATTAGGCATAGGCTCGAGTTATTTCCCTTCCTAAACATTTCCATGTTATAACTTAGGCATATAATCAGCGGCGGATCCAATTTGAAAATAAGGGGGGAGGGCACATTGGAGGGAGGCTAACATATATACATGTACCTCCAAAAACAAGAAGCCTATAATGGCGACGATAATAATCAACGAGACCAATATGGGGGAAGGGGGGGGGGCGGGGGCGCACGCTCTTGCGCCCCCGGCCTGGGCCAATATTATCACGGAAAGCGCATGTTTATTATTGGGTGGGTGGGGGGGGGGGGGGGGGTTAAGAAAATGTGTGGAGATGGAATGGAAATTAAACTCATGGCATTATGGAATCCGACTGAATGTAATGGTAGGCCTCCATGAACATTTAGCACTAGCTGCAGCATTACATAACGAGTATGAAGATTACTTCGAACCTGCACAGCCCACCAATATATGGAACAACATGGTTATCCTATGACGGGAAAATACTTCCTCGCTTAATATCGATTGCCAACAAGGAAGATAATATCAGGTTCAAAAACTGAATGCAAACCTCATTTCATAATGAGTATTCTTGACACGGTCATATTCAAACAATGGTGTTTACCCGCCTATATCCTTATAAAAGTCATAGGGACCTATACTGTTATGATGAATATTGAGCAGATTCATTACTGGCATAATTATATAATTCACAGTGAATGTCCCTTAAGTTGCAGAAGGCTGTAAAACATAATTGCTTGAAGTAATTACACTAGCTGGTACCAGGGACGTCGGATTTATAGCTGGCCGTGGTGGAAGCACGCCCGGACGCCCCCCCCCCCCCCTCCAATCTCGCAATGACACTTACATACTTGGCGTTCATAAATATGCCTACAAAGAAAATGATCACAAAGCAATACAAATCAGTGATATCAATAACCTTGAATGTAGCGATAAAAACAAACATCCACCCAAGTATAAGGCTCGTTTAAAAAAAAAATCCATCCAAGAAAATTGCTGCAATGCAGTTATTTCTGCTTCTATTTTGTGAGGTGTCGAAAAGGTGAGTGCTACTCAACAGGGTATAATAATAGTAGATCGGCAGAGTATTAATTACAAATTGAAAATTTATATGCCCGGCTACCGGAGGTGGCAAAACTCATTTCCACGCCCTCCCTCCATTCGGTCGCTTCGCTATCTAAAACTCGTCTTTTTATAATCATCGTTCTGAAAGACAGCTAGGGTGTCCCTTTTGCAATTAATCATTTTTTGGGTGAAAACCACGGAAAATGGAAAAATATATTATATTAGAACTTCCTTCCAAATAATAGAACTGGAAATTGACTCGAAGCGAAATGATCATAAGATTTTGTGATCCGGGTTTATGCAGGGGGTTTATGATATCATATTCTGAAGAATTGTGCAAAGTAATATGTGGATCTGGATGAATGTATTGGACAATTATTATGATTTCATAAACATATATTCCGGAGAATTGTGCAAAGTACAACGTTCCCCGAATAGATAGGGCGTTGCAATCTCAGCGGATCCAACGTCCTCCAGAGACTGATTTTTCGGTCTACCACCACCCCCCCCCCCCCCCCCCCTTCCTCCTTAATTCGTGCACTGACAAGAAAGTTGACATTCGCTGCGTTCGCTACTTTATCGACAATTTAGGCTTATTTTATTGAAACTGTGGGCAATAGTTCGCCAATCACATCACATTAATGAAACATACACCATATATTTTGTGGCTATAATACGCTTATTTCAACAGACAAAAACGCACACAGACCCACACGCGGAAAAACAGAAAATACACCGAAATCGATGGGAGATGTGGGCTATTCTTTATCTAAATTCTATGATAGCCATCTAGTATCACAATCATGAGTGCGGGTGGTAGTAGTAGATTATCAGTGGCCTCACAGTTTTTCATGGAAGATGATGGAGGAGATGGTCAAAGTACTTCTGATAAGGTAGAATATCAAACGCTCTTCATGCTGAGCTAACCTGCTTGCATTCCAATCACGTATTGTGTAGTTTCAGTATTGCCCCATGTACTGCTCCCCGTGTACCGTTTATGTTCGTGACCTTGTGCACTATTCTATTAAATCACTCGTGAACTTGGTCTCGCTGTGATTTAGTGGAGTAGACTCTGACTCTAGACTAAAAGTACCCATGGTTAGGTCATTCATTTATTCACGCAGTTTCAGCTTTAATTTCATGATTTTAGTTTAAAATATTAATGTAAAAACTATTTTTGTAAGTTAGTTAGAGTCTTGGACTCAAGACTGTTGTCTGACTATTTTGTCTATTTCATTGACAGTCAATTCTCCCTATCGCATATAGCTCTCCGAATCAGAACGTGTGTGGCGCTCTAATATTTTTACCTTTAATTCTTGGGATATGAACTTCCGGTCCACGAACATTCGGCAATCCCGTACTACAATAACAGACCAGGGTATCTAACTAATTTTATGAATTTTAACCCTAAACCTAACCCTGACCTTAACACTAACCCTAAACTTAATTCTAAATTTAACCCTGACCCTAACCATAACCTTATACAAAATGTTCGCTGCTTAATTCATCAAAAAAAGTGATTTCTAGCTCACTTTCTGCCGACGACAAACTCTTACCGGAAGTATATGTCCCAAGAGCAATCGATTAGATATCGGTATCGCGAGGTGATATCGCTTGATATCGGCTATATGCGATAGGGAGAATTCTGACAGTGACATATTCAGTAGATTGTCATTGAATTAAGAAAGTGACAACATTGTTTCTCAATGATAGGTAAAAAATTATGGCTACGATTGCAACTGCCTGAACTTCTGAAGCGTTAGAGGGGAAGTTCACCCTGAAATTATTTTGGTTTCAATAAAAAGAGACAAATGAAAGAAACATATGAGTGAAGGTTTGACGAAAATCGGTCAAAGGAAAAGAAAATTATTTGATTTTAAAGTTTTGATTTTGTGACGTCACGTGCGAGGTGCTGTCCCATATGTTGTGTACAAAATAAGTCGATAAATTGCTTTTTTTCGGTTTTTGACAACGGAATGATTTTTTTTTCGTACAGGTTTGTGTGTAAAAACGTATTTCTGATAATGTATCAAACGCACAAGTAAAAGAATGCATATCTTTGTGAGAAAATGCACATTTTCGAAAAAAATTGTACACAACATATGAGAGAGCACCTCGCATGTGACGTCACAAAATAAAAACTTTAGAATCAAATAACTTTCTTTTCCTTTGACCGATTTTCGTCAAACCTTCACTCATATGTTTCTTTCATTTGTCTCTTTTTATTGAAACCAAAATAATTTCAGGGTGAACTTCCCCTTTAAGTCATAATTATATATATTCATAATTTTTTTAAAATATCATTGTCAATGTCAAATAAAACCAGTACTGTAATTGATAATGTTGCAATTAAACAATTCTGAAACCCTGTCCCTGATGTATTTTTAGCTGCTGAAATGGCATTAAGATCCATTCTCAGTGGTCGTTCAAGCCTAAAGGGCAGGCTAAGACGCTCATAAATCTCTGGCAGAGCAATGTTTGCCATTGCTGTGAATTTCTAATTTGGATAGTATAGTAAAGTAACTCTTTCATATTGGGAAGTTCTGCATTTTCTGATGTTACCCCAGCTAGGCCAGCTAGGTCAGCTGGGGTGGGGCAGGCTGCCCTTTAGGAGTGGTGGAGCTTTCAGGTAGCCACAAAAACATAGATTTGACAGAGGCAAGAGAGAAAAATGCTTTGCCACGATTGTGAGATCAATTGTTGATTTTGTCCAGTTTTTCTTGGTCAGCCGTTGAGTGCTAACCCGATCATCGACTTACATTTGAGCATTCTAAAGTTAATTTACCTTTCCGTGGTTTTGGGTTCC
Organism: Arbacia lixula; assembly: GCA_963669155.1. NCBI lineage: Eukaryota > Metazoa > Echinodermata > Echinoidea > Arbacioida > Arbaciidae > Arbacia > Arbacia lixula. Next base: position 33,123,104 of record OZ022577.1, on the reverse strand, counting down.
ATTTTGACTGTTAAATCAGAGTACCTTTTTACTTTCTCTCGCTTTGTGCAACTCACTCTCACCCTCCATACTTCTATCACATCATGTTCACAACTGTCATGCTGCTCCTGATTGCTTTTTTTGTGCACAGGTAGTTGATCTTCTCCAGCAAACGCATTCACTTCCGAAAGATGTGCAGAAGATTGCCAATTTGAAGCAAGTCCAAGATCTGATTGTGGACAAGGATGCTTCCCTTCTGGACAACTTTCTGGATGTAAGTACAATCACATCTTTTTTTTTTATCACAATAAACCCATTTACTACAGGAACCAAGTATACTCAGTGCCTCAAGTAAATGAGCTTGTTATAACTCTTTTTTAGGTACTTTATGATGGTATTTGCATGTAGTTGATGTGTGGAATCAGTAGCTCAATAGTTTGGCTAACATTCAAGATTATATATATGGAACTTAGTAGGAGAAATATTTTTAAAGAAGGAATTTGATAAACATGTGACCATCACAGAAGAAAATTTTCAGTATAAACACATTGCAATATGTTTTCTGGGCACACAATCATAGTGGCATTGATTTGGCTGTGGACTCTGGGCCAAAAATCTTTTAAAAATATGGTGAATAAACTTTAAAAAGACACCAAAAATTGAAGGAAAAAAATATTAAGTGAAAGTTCAAGGTTAAAGCAAAAGAATGATTGTGTTATTTTTATCTTTTGAATAAAAGTACTTGTATTACTCTTGCTTCAAAGTTGGAAAGTATGTGCTGTTACTGTGGAATTGCCCATTGGTCAATACATCAATATACGGCCATGTAATTATTGAGACCAAGATGTTGTGTAACTAAGGTGTTTGATAAGTTTCGTCATAGATAAGAATTATTACTTATTACTTATATAGCGCTTTTCCCATAAGGCCCAAAGTGCTTACAATGAACTAAATAGAATTACATAATCTGAAACTACATACTACAAAAGAGATGGGTTTTTAATTGATAGTGATGGAGACTGTCTAATTGTAAGTGGCAAATCATTCAAGTGTTTTGAAGCTGACACAGTGAAAGAATCTTTCATGAAGACCTTTTACCAATCAGAAAAGTTGAACAACTTTTAATGTTGTAGTTTAATTTCGAAGTTCTTTAAGCAGTTTTGATGTGATCTTTTGATAAATTGCAGGAGGTCCTTCAGTTCCAGTTTGATCAGTCAGTTGAAGTCAGGAAGTTTGTTGTTGGCTTCGCTGAATATGCCTGGTAAGTTGGGGTTCAAAGCGTCAAATTCATTGCATGTTCTGTCGCTGTTTGTTGGACTCCTTTCATTTCATTACTTTACATTTCCCAGTATATCAAAAAAACATGCAGAGAAACAAGAAATTACAAAGGTTTCAGTGAGAATAAATGTTCAAGGGAAGCATTTTCTTTTGTTTGTAGACAGGCAGTCTTTGTAGACATGTGGTCACAGAAGCTTGTTTTATTGTATTTGCCCCATTGTCTGTGTATCCCTACTTTGATAGAATTTTCAATGAGAAACATTCAAGGGGGGGGGGGGGTGAGTTATATTTCAAAGCAGCAGGTCTTTATGAACATTTGGTCATTTAAATCACGTTTCACTATATTTGCCCCATTGTGTGCTCCCTTGCAACAAGAAGGTTTCAATGAGAAACATAAATCATGGGGGGGGGGGGGGAATCTGTCTTTATAGGTTTTTATAGAGAGAAGGTCACTAAAATCATGTTTCACACGTGATGGTGCCATTGTCTCTGTGTCCCCCTGTAGCAAGAAGGACAATGACATCCTCTGCACAGTGCTGCCCAGGCTGCACATGATGCTGACGGAGGAGAGCCAGAGCCCAGGCGTCGTCAAAACCGTCATCCTCTCCATCTCTCAGCTCTTTAGGGTCACGCTCAAGGTTAGTGCATCAAAGGGAATATCCCCCACTGAATTGGTTTAAATAAAAGCAGAAACATGAATAATAGTGAAGGTTTGACGAAAATCCGTTAGAGGATGAAAAAGTTACAACTTTTTAAATATTGTTATGTTGTGACGTCTTTTGCGAGTTTCTCTCCGATATGTTGTGTGCCGAATAATTCCATAAATAACTCTTTTTCTGTTTTTTGTGAAAGAGTAAATCTGTTTCATAGCGATATGCGTGTGAACTCATGTGTCAAATGATGTATCAATTGCACAGGTAATATATCCTCTCTCTCGTATCTGCATGATAATGGGTATGAATGTGGTTGACAACCTAATGCATTTCCATGTAAATCTGTGAATGGTACAATTGACCTGAGATCATTCTTACCAGCGATAATCTGCTCATGCGCACATTGCAACTACGGACTGGCTTACTGGTAAGTTTGTCATTTACGTGAGATCAGCTTTGAGTTTGTAGTGACTAACATGTGTGTTTTTGATCCTAATCATGTGGGCACTGTTCTTACATTGTTCTTTTAGTGGCTCGCTGGCCTGAAGGCAGTCCGGGAGGAAATGGAGGCCGGCTGGGAGGCACTGACCTTGATGAAGAAGAGGGTCATCACCCAGCTACTGGATGATGACAATGAAGGGTATGCGGGGAAGGGCAATTAAACCCTCATGGTTTCCTAGGCCATGTACTACGTAAGAATGCTCTTGAGAAAGTCACCCTTACTAATGCTGTTCAGGGATGTAGGTCAAGAGGACGACAGAGTCTGACTTTCCTCTCTTGGCTTAGGGATGCCACTGGCACAAGGCCCCTCAATATTATACTCCACTGCCAGCAAAAAGAGGAATTAATTTTGACACGCAAAGTCAGATTCTGACAAGCTACTCCAATTGATTGATTGATAGTTTGACTTGAATAAAAGCACATAAATCAGAGAAACATATTTGAAAAAATTTTGAGAAAAATAAGACATATCATAGGGAAGTTACTTGTGTTTAAAAAGCTTAATCACGAGCCATGTAAGTTTGCTCTTTAAATCAAAGGTAGGCCAGTGATGCTCTGGGTCTTGTCTTGTTAATGCATGGTACATGGAACACCGATCATAGTCTACACTCATAATCGTAATGTCTTTGTCAGTGCACTATGCGAATGTTGAACACATGCACTGTGGTGCTGACCATAGCGCATAGCGGTCTCCGGTCTCTACTTCCCGGTTTCGGACGACCCGCCCAAAACCTCCTCACAATCTAGCGATTGCTATAATTTTGCTTAAAGTCAGTTTCCAGTTCAATTATTGGGAGGGAAGTTCTTATGCAGTATCTGCTTCCATTTTCCGTGGTTATTACAAAATTGTAATTTGATTACAAATTTGATGTGCAAAAGAGTCACCCGTTTTAAGATGCAGATGATAGGAACTAACATGATTTGTGTGTTTGATTTCCAGGATTCGGACTTACGCGATCAAGTTTGCCGAGCTCATGGTTGTCAGTCTTTCTAACAGGACGTCAGATTCTGTCGTCCCTAAGAGAGCCGAACAGGAAATCACTCTTGATCAGGTGAGCGGCGTGACCCTGAGGATAGCAAGTTTGATACAATACTTTTTCTATATTAGCAGGAATTTATTATGGCATCTAAACGTGGTCCACCGATGTTACTGCATTTTTTTTCACATGTAATTTTTTTTTAAAGAGGCACCTTCATCTTTGGTTTACATTCATACTCAAGTATTTTTTTCTAGTTCCAAATTTATTCATGAAATGAACAAAAAAATCTTATTTACTGGTATTATAGATCATATTCAAATCTATTTGTACAATCCTACAAATTAGTCATATTATAAATGATTATTGTTGTTATTCAAAAATATGTACAGTTCCTTCCCCAAAAGTTAGACTGTTATTTTATGTATGCAACTTGTCTTTCACAAAATTGATTATATTATTCATCCTTGTATTTCCATTTTGTTTTGTTTGTTTTTTTCCTTCAGAGTATAATGAAACATCAAAGTTCAAAAGTTAAAAGTTCAGAACCCAGATAACTAGCAGACTGGTGCTAAATATAAAGTCATGGTTTTTGTGAGATTTAAGTCCAGTAACTTCAATATATGCCTTGAATAACTTATTTAACTGAAGTACAATTTTGATGAATGTATGAATTTCAATATCTGTTTATGCTTGGTATATGATATGTGACCTTTGACCTCAGCTGCCCAATGTTCACCCCCTGCTGAGTAAGAAGAAGCTGCAGCATGAAGGAGGGCAGACGCTGGATGCCCTGCTAGCCATCCTAGTCTCAGCCAGCATTTCTAGGTAAGAGAAAGCATCTTCCACTTATTGTAAAACCAGCAATTTTCACTTATTGTTAAACCAGCTATTTTCACTTATTGTAAAACCAGCAATTTTCACTTATTGTAAAACCAGTCATTTTCACTTATTGTAAAAGCAGCAATTTTCACTTATTGTAAAACCAGTCATTTTCACTTATTGTAAAACCAGCAATTTTCACTTATTGTTAAACCAGCTATTTTCACTTATTGTAAAACCAGTCATTTTCACTTATTGTAAAGCCAGCAATTTTCACTTATTGTAAAACCAGCAATTTTCACTTATTGTAAAACCAGCAATTTTCACTTATTGTAAAACCAGCAATTTTCACTTCTTGTTAAACCAGTAATTTTCGTGCAACACAGAGCAAGCACTAATTTAAAACCATCCTGTTATCATAAGCAGGCTAGACACGCAAGTCTGTCGGGGGATTCTGGAGTTACTAGTACTGACATTCAACTTGTGCCAGTGTTGCATGTTGTAACGCGTTGCATAGCCATCCGCTTTTTCGTGGTGTTCATGATTTTAATTCATGCATAGTAGATTTTTTAGTTGTGACAAGTATTTCTTGTGCGTGCACATAACGTCCAGCAATGATGTTGTACGTTAGCTGTGCCACTAAAAATTTGCTCGCGCGAAACTTAACAGTTTTACAGTATTGGCCCTTATGATCACTGGTATTTACTATAGAAGTGGCCTTGGAGCTCTCACCATTACAAGTCTTGCCATCACAGGCAAAGCTTTGATTTATACTTTTCCATTTTATTTCATGCCAAATATAAATCACCAGCACCCCTGGCCTTGCTCAATTTCCACCCCTTTCCCCACTCTTTTTCAACATTTGTGGAGGTGTAGTGGTTGCAAACTGTGACTGAAGATCTGGAGGTCCCGGGCTCAAGCCCACCCATGGCATTTGCGTCCTTCCGGAAGATAATACTTTTACTGCTCTCCACCCAGGAGTATAAAATGGTAGGAGGTGGACAGGATAATTACATGATTGAACCTGATCTAGCGCCAATATAATGCAGCTTTCAAGGAATACTCCCTAGGGGATGGAGATAGTGCACATATGTGTGCTTGATACATTCTTTGATCCAGCGACCAGGGTTACAACTGTAACGTCCCAATGAACTCAATCTGCGGACTGCGAAATAGGACAGGCCCTCTGCACCATGAGAAAAAAAAAAGTGACATCATTATTTGTATGTGTCTGACCTGTCTCGATCTCTCATCTCCTTCCTGATTGATCCCTCCAGTATCAACTTGATGGTGTGCATGGGGTCACTGACATCCATAGCTAAGCAGAGACCAGACTTCATGGGCAAGGTCATTCAAGCATTTGAAAATCTACATGGTGAGTATCCAAATAAGGATGTATTTTTGTCTTTGAAAATTTTTGATGTATGGATATTTCAGAATCCGCCTGTTGCATACATGCATTGTATTGTTAAAAGCAGCTGCCAGTCATGTATATTGTGTGGCAGCAAAGGACATCATCTCAAGGGGATGTATAACCATCGTATTAAATATTCTTGATGCTACATCAAAGAGTCTGTCAACAGGTATACCCAATCTTAAAATTATATGTATGATTGCAAGGTACATTTCCTGGAGTGTGGATATCATGAAAATGATATTCACATATGATTGAAATGAAATCATTGTATTTATTTTAGAGTTAGATATACCAGTGTAAATACCTGTTTGCACTTTGCAGTTTACTGTATTTTGTATGTTTATTCCATTATTCTGACCTTTGTGTCTTGTCATTGTTATTGTCTTCCCATTCCAGTAAATCTGCCTCCTACACTGTCTAAATCTCAAGTCAGCAGCGTCAGAAAAACTCTAAAGGTAAGCACTTAAGCTTTGTTTTCATTACCCAGGGCTTAATGGAAGCATTCAAGGTAAAATAAACCCCAGCTCAGGAACCTGCATTTTAAGAAAAAAACAAACAATGTAAACCCTTATTGCTGATAATAGCCTAAAATGTGATGTACATATTGGTATGCTACCGTCTAAGTTTCTGTCAGCCTCTCCTTAACAAATTGACAGTTACAGCTAATGTGGTAAACTGTAATGCCTTTTATAGGAAAGGATAAGTAGTGATAAGCCCAAAATCTAGCTAATGACTTCTCTCTTCAATTGTACCATTCTATAGAACTCTTATCTACGAACTTGTCACTGGAAAGAATTGCCCCAAAATGATTAACGATGGTTACATTACAGTGAAAAGGTGTGATTACAAGCAGTAATGATTTTAAAAACTACATGTATCAGCAGATGATATTAGATTACGGCGTAACACAGGGAGTCTAGCGGTAATGTTTTTGTAAATTATGCTGCAGAATTCTATTCAAAACAATGTGAAGTAATGGCTCTTCTAGGTAGCTTAAATCTTTCAAAACTGGCATGAATTGTCCCGTGTCATCACGCACATGTTCTCATGTACACCTCATACGTGTAGGTATTTTCTGGGCACATATTTGCAATTCGGGAGAAGTGAAAATGCCTTCCGCTGCTACTACCCCTTACCTTTAACCCCTTGGGTGCCTCATGTGAATGTAGTCACAAATGATATCCACAAATCTCATAGAGCTACATGTTAACTGGCACAGAAAGGGTTCATGTTTGTGATTTTGTATATGCCTGTGTAGATCCAGCTGTTTGGCCTTTTGCGGCATCAGGCGTCCTACGATCTGCGACGCAACATCGGAACACTCCTCACCGATCTAGGAGCCTCAGAGACTGAGGTGAGTCAACACACAGGGAGCAGACTTTCTTTCCCTCTGTTCTTTCATGGCAGTAGCCCTCACAAGTTTGAATTTTGAAAAACAAGAATCAACCTGTACCTTTGTGTTTAACTTTTGTGATTGCCAAATATGACTTTATTCACTTTAATACACCCCTCATCTTTTGAACAATCTGCTTGCATGTTTCAAATAGGCATAAGAAGAAATTCAAATCCATGTTAAAAGCATACCCTTTCTTCCTATGGAGACAAATTTCTTGAAACCAAATATTTGTTTACTTATTACTGTGGTTGCTCACTTCCTTCTACTTGTCTGTATTTCCATATAGACCCTTGTGTTGATACATTCTTAATAAGAATTGTATATTATTGACACTAAAAATGGATTGGACTGCATGGTGGAACACACTAAAACATTGTAGCTTGTCCCTTTGTAAACAATGCTTTGAATGTTTGTAGTGCTAATTATGTACATAATGACGTTCAGTGCAGTATGAGTAGAATAAAGTTCATGATCTCGTGCATGTCTGGAGATTAACATATATGTAACTTCATGATGTGATTTATTTGTGTAAGCCTAAAGTAAGCACTTAACTTTCCTTCATTTAAATCTTTATGTGCCATTGATGTGTTTTTGCTCAAGTTTTGTCTGGGTGATTCCATGAGGTTGGGGCAATTTTTGTGACATACCACAACTCCAAATCCATATCTTTTTCAAACAAGGCAAATATAGTCCAATAATGGCATGAGCATAATAATGAGTAGTATAATTTCTCAAAGACCATGGCGTATTGCAATTCGATTTATGAAACTTTCTTGTCCATGTAAAAACAATATGATGTCCATGTAACGGTGGTAGATTGTTGTACATGTGTGCTTGTTGCTTCAAATCCATAAAAGATTTCCAATGTTAACGTCTATTACTGAGAAAAGAGAGCAATTTTTCATAGACAGCTCAAACTTAACCACATCTGAATTGATCTTCATGGTGAACCGCAAAGGTTTATACCTCCGTTACATGGACATTGCATGAAAACTTTGCCCCAGCCCCATGGAATGACCCAGATAGAAGTCCTTCAGTACAGGAGATAGAGACACATAAAGAGTACAACTCACTTCTTTGCTCACTGTGTTTTTAATTAGATTGCTCGGAACACACCTCGTCACGTGGAGAGGCCCAAAAGGCCGCGTTCAGAGACGGAGAGTGAGCAGAGCAACAGGAAGAAGGCCAAGGTAAGAAGTACAGAGCGCTAGAGGAGAATAAACTACTGTAAAAATCACAGAAAATGGAAGGAGATACTGTATCAGAACTTCCCACCTAACCATGGAACTGGAAACTGATTTTAAGTGAAATTATAGTTATTGCTAGATTTTGACGAGGCTTTGAGCGGGTGGTCAGGAACTTATAGCCTGGAGACTAGAGACCGCTGTGTGCTATGGGCAGCACCACAGTGCATGCGTTCAATGGGAGCATGCCCGCGTTGCAGCCTATATGATTGTGAATGTAGACTTTGGCCGCTAGGTTTCCAACGTAAACATCAATTGTTTTTCACTTTTCTTGAAAAGGTTTGTGAGGTTATAACAGAGAGATTTCGCACATGTTATCATTAGGGTATACTACTGATTCCTGCCAAGTTTCATGACTTTTGCTTTTGGGACACCCTGTCAGTAACACACTTTTGTTCAAGTACCCTGAAATGAATCTGTTGAAATATGTAAATAAAGTATAAATGAATTGCACATTTTGGTGATTGGAATCAAGAGCACATCCAAGATAGCTTACACTCTTTGAAGCAATCCATGTATTCAGTTGTAATTACAGGGGTTTCATGATTTTCAACTTTCTATAATACGTGCTACACCAGCTTTTGTTCTTTGTTTCTTTTCTTGTTTATGTGTACAATATATTACTGTAAAAGTGTTTTTTTTTCACGTGCAGATATTTTCACGCTCGGTTGGGGTCCCGACATTTTCGTGCGATGTTAAATTTGTGGTTGGCAAAATCTAAAGTAACTAGAACTAGGCTAGGCTAAGTAATCCATCTGATCATGTGCGAATTGCAGTACTGTGACCGTATTCATTTGACCTACATTCTGGACATTCTTCCATGCATCGCGCGCACTGTATTGTTGTGTGTGCTATTTATAGCACCGCATACGCAACTCTGCTCATGGAGCTCAACACATTTTCTAGCGTGGATAAATTCGCGGTAATGCTCAAAACCTTTTCGCGTGATGTTAAATTCCCGGACGCATCCTGATTCGCGAAATTCGCGAAAATAAAACCCCCGTTTTTGTAAATACATGTATCTGACAATGTTGGTATCGTCATTATATGACATGTCACAGTCAATTTCCACTTCAATGAGATACGCTGTTCATCTTCACCGTTCATTCCCTGCTAGGTGCTGGACGAGGCGGAGGATGAGGAGGCGGCTGAGAAGAAAGCGGCTGAGCCGGGAACGAGCAAGCGCGTTACCAAGGCAACCATGATTGACCTGCTGGCTGCGGAGGTCGAGCCCCTGCTCAGGGTGCATGAGAATGTGGCCAACCTGGTGTTGCTCAGCATGGTGAGTGGAAGGCCGGAGCAGTGCCCCCACCCCCTCCTCGCCGCATCTCATGCTCACTCAATATCACTTTGTAATTTCATGATTGCATGATAACTCACAGAACCAGTTTTATGACCATGGTGCCACATGATTGCCTGTTGTGAGACGATATCATTCAAAATCTGCCTCATTTTAGTGATTGGTGCATTAATCCAGTAAAGAAATATCTTCCTTCATGAAATTAATGAAAGCCTGTTTTTTTTTCACTCTGATCACTTCAATTAATTGTTGTCTATTTATGGTTCTCCCATCTTGGTAATGATTTAAACCAAATGTGATATTAAGTTGCGGCCTGATGTAGAATATAATAAATCTTGAGCATTTTACCCACTCCATAACTTCATCTAATGTGCATGCACAATGCATTTCTGTTCCTACCAGACACTATTCCAAATATGAAATAACCCGTTTTAACCAAACATGGTACAAGATACAATAATGCAGAATATGATGAATCTTGAGCGAATTTAGCGTAACTAACATGCATGTACAATGTATTTCCGTGTCTGCCCATAGGTGTCCCTACCAGACACGATGCCAGCCACCTTCCAAGCCACCTATACGCCGATAGCTGCCGCTGGGACTGACGCTCAGGTGCAGCATCTGGCCAGGATGATCAGTAACCAGCTGACTGCAGCAGGCATCAAGCCCAGCAACTTCCAGGTAGGTCTCGGCCAGAGCTCTGGGGGAGTTGAAACTCTTGTTCCGTGGGTGCGGCCAGGACAGTATGCCCCCTACATGTACTGACTTTATGTTCCTATTTATAGAGTACTGAAGGTGGCGTCATACCCATTGTTAGACAGGTTTATGGTTCTACACAAATATCACTCGGGTGAGAGTTTTGCTGGTCCGACTCCGTCTAGCGGGCTAGTGTCAGGAACTTCCATTGAGAGTCCCCACTGTGATCACCACAGTTTGATTTACCACCATAGTTTAGAACCAGTTGTCGTGACAACATGCTCATATGACGTCCCTCTTGGATACTCTATTCATGTTCAGTTTAATGTAAGTATTCCTTTGTTTTGAGCTACTTTTCCTAGGATTTTTTTTTTCTTCTTTTTTCTGAACCAAAATCAGTAGTTGAATTGAATATTCATTGAATTGATATGCAATGTAAATTCAGATATTATAGATTTAAAGATGCGATAAAAACAACAACTGTGATTTGCAAAATCAATGAATACACATTTAATCTATCAAAGAATGTAAGAGTAATGATTGGAATATCTATCATACCGGTTTGGATATTTTTTCAAAGGAGCAAATCATCACCAGTGCTTCAAATTAATGAGTAAACACTGTATGTGTTCATTCCTTGCTACATTCTGTTTTTTTTTGTTTCTCCTTGAAACACAGGATGTGGAGATTGAGGAAGAGCAAGAGCCCCAAGAAGTGGTGAAAGAAGACTTTACAACCAAGGGAATCCCTGTACTGGGAACAAGTGGTAAGCAACAATATATTACACCTTCCTTGCATATGAGAATATAAAACTATTAATGCTTATACAAATTGTAGCATACAAATGACAAATAGGTTCAATATTAAACAAGTACGTAGGTGTAGAAATGCAGTTCTTTAGATTTGATTCATATGGCACCAGTATTATTGCAGTTTGCAGTGTGTTAGGAATTACTGAGAGAAATGTGTTGTGAGACTTGTGCTATAAAATAACTTAAATTGATTTAAATCCAGACCCGACGATGACGGTAGACGGTTCTGCAACAAATATGGCACATGATCGTTACCAGTACTACCCCTTACTTTAAGAAGTACAGACATGTGGTATGTCCTCCCTGATGCAATTTGACTCTTTATTCTTCCCTGGCTGCAGATCAACCAAAGCCCAAGGAGGAGCCCAAGAAGAAGGCTCCCATCGTGCTGGAGCCACAGACCTCCAAGGGAGCCAAGCGCCTCAAACAGTTCCGGCTGAGGGAGGTCACGCGGCTCCTGGTCCCAGAGGAAGCCAACAAGCTGGCCGTGGGTGCCATCAAAAGGATCCTGGCAGCCGAGAGTGAGTAGAGTTAGGCAAGAGGATGATAGTTGTCGGCAGGGAGTAGAGTTAGGCAAGAGGATAATAGTTGTCGGCAGGGAGTAGAGTTAGGCAAGAGGATAATAGTTGTCGGCAGGGAGTAGAGTTAAACAAGAGGATATATATTGTCGGCATGGAATAGGTTAGGCAAGAGGATGTAAGTTAATTAGAATGAGAAAAATAATGCCAAAGGATATAAGCTGATGAGAGTGAGAAGAGTTAGGCAAGAGGATACTACTAGTAGTTGTTGAGAGAGGATGATAGAGTTAGTCAAGAGGATCCTTGCTGCTGAGAATGAGTAGAGTTAGGCAAGAGGATATTACTTGTTGGCATGCAGTAAAATTAGGCGAGAGGATAAAAGCTGATGAGAGTGAGTAGAGTTAAACAAGGGGATATTACTTGTCAACATGGATAGAGTTAGGTAAGAGGGTAACGGCTGATGAGAGTGAGCAGAGTTAGGTAAGAGGATATTAGTTGTTGACATGGAGTAGAGTTAGGCAGGAGCATATTAGTTGTGGACATAGAATAGAGTTAGGCAAGAGGGTGGTAATAGCTCATGAGAGTGTGTAGAGTTAGCCAAGAGGAAATTAGTTGTTGACATGGAGTAGAGGTAGGCAAGAGGATTTAAGTTGTAAACATGGAGTAGAGTCAGGAAAGAGTATATTGGTTGTTATTATGGATTAGAGTTAGGCAAGATGATATTAGTTGTCAACATGGAGTAGAGATAGGAAAGAGGATAATAGCTGAGGAGAGTGATTAGTGTTAGGCAAGAGGATAACAAACAAAGAGGATTTTAGTTCACGACATGGAGTAGAGTTAGGCAAGATGATAATAGTTGTTGACAGGGGATGATAGAGTTAGTCAAGAGGATCCTGGCTCCTGAGAGTGAGTAGAGCTAGGCAAGCGGAACATAGCTACTGAGAGTGAGTAGAGTTAGGCAAGAGTCTCCTGTCCCTGTGTGCTTAGAGTGAGTAGAGTTAGGTAAGAGGATCCTAGCCTCCAAGTGAATAGAGTAAAGCAAGACGATACTAGCTGCTGAGAGTGAGAAGAGTTAAGCAAGAAGTTCTATACTGATTCATCATTCATCCATTTATTCTCATAAAATGTAGAGCATGTGCACCATGGTCCTGCCACCAAACACCGAACTAAGATCCTGTCTGCCCTGGTCACTCAGTTTGGAGGGGAAATGTCTGACCGTGAGTACACCCCTCAACTCATTAAGCATCATGTCCCATTGGAAAGTTTGACACACAAAGGGTTATACAAGTGGAAAGTATCTGCTAATACATGTATGATAAGAGAGATACTTGGTTACCTTAGATAAGGCTAATATGTGATATGAATGATATTTTCTTCTTTGCTCTTCCTCTTCATGTTTGAAACAATGCCTGTCAAAATGTCATTGAAGACAACGAACTATGTAGGTCTGTGAATATTTTGGTAATTTATCGATTATTTGACTTTCTATGCTCAACAATTTAACATTTGAAATGTTTTGCATCATTGTGTATCCACAAAATGATCATAGCTCTGCTCGTTAAACAGATTTCAATGAATAGACAAAACAAATGGTTATGGGTCAAGTTGAGCCCCAGTCAGTGCTTTTAACTTGAAATAAAAACATGAAGACTTTAGTCTACTGGTTATGTACGGTTTCAAGACGAAACATTTCTTGGCATTGGCACTCAGTGCTGGAGACTCACGTTTTGGAGGACCTGCGGAGCCGCAGTGACATCGCCCTCGCTTGGCTGTACCAGGAGTACTCCAACATCCAGGGCTACATGCCGCACACCCACGGCCAGGACGTCACCACGCAGCGCTACGACCGCCTGCTCTGCAACTTCCTCAAGAGCCTGCTCAACAAGACGGACCAGAGGGACGGGTAGGGTTCGTCATCGTTAACCCTTTCAGTGCTAGGCAACTTTTTATAGCTCTTTATATGGGGGAATGTGTGCATAGAACTTGTGAATACATTCACGTGTGGCAGATTAAGACTTAATTTCGCTAAGGTAGTAATCTTTTGTCTCAAATTGCGACGTTTCGACCGCTACTGCTAGTCTTCGTCAGGCAATGTGAACAATCCTCTTAATTATTCACTGCCAAGTCAAATCTATGTCATTATGCAGGGAGTAATAACCTTGGAAATTTATTCACGAATTTAAATTTTCATATATTAGGTATCACAAGATGGGATAGGGATTTGAGAGATATAACCAAAGTCAAATATCAAGTGTGAGGGATAAACTGAAAGGAATGGAGGTGGGCAGTCATGAAGCATGGTGGAGAGATATCAGAGGGACAAACAAATGCAGAATTGCAGGAAGATGGAACGTGCAGGGACATGGAATTGTTTCTTTGACAAGAACAGAACAGAGTATAGTGGAAAATTGGTAAAGAGGCCTTCCTTTAGCAGTGGTATGAAATAATTATATGTATAGATAATTATAAAGAAATAACATTGTATAGATTTTCTGAGGCTGAAATTATATAGAACTCTTAAGTTCTCCAGCACTGCTCTCAAATCATAGTGTGTGAGCTGATATTTTCGTGAATTTTGTAAATCCTTCAAGGGCTGCGAATTTAACAGCACAACAAAATATTGCCACATAATCCTGATCACGTTGCTGCATGTGTATATGTAGAAGCACTGTGGATTTCATGATGGGGTATGCGGGATGCGCGGTGCATTTTGCAGCTGTTATGTTGCAGTCAACAAACAGAATCAAATTCATATCAAATGATTATTCTGTTAATGAAAATGAAGGTGGCTGATGGGAACATGTATCAATACCGCTAACTGCTATTTCATCACATAGATGTAATCACATATGCAATTTTCTGCTTGTTCTTAACAAATTTAATTAATTTTGAATGGCTGATTGGTTTCAAAAGACAGGAAACAAGAAGATATCTGTAGCATGCTTGTGGTTTCTAAATGTTGTGATTGCATAGGTACCATACCATTCATGATATATATCTTGTTCTATTTTCTTTTTGATGCAGCCTATTCAACCGACTGGTGATGGAAGCGCCGGTTATCACTGATGACGCTCTCAAGGTCATCAGGCAGTTCTGTGAAGATGAGGTAAAGCTCATTTCAATGCAGTCAACCTTGGGTACAAAGACGACTGTCTATAAGATCACATGCCTGTAAAGACCACTGACTTACCTTAAATCCCCAAAGAGCAATGCAATTGCAATTGCAACGGTCAATACAGACTGCTTGTCTGTCACCCATGAGGTGGTCTTTGTATACAGGTTTGATTGTATATATGTGTGAGAATAATGTAGTTGTTATTGTGTAAATTAAAGCTTCTTTCTATGTCGTATCAGTAAAAAAAATTAGAAATTCCATGTGTTGCTTTTTTTGGCTTTGGCTAGTCCGATCTGATAGATGTTAGTAATAGATTGGTTTATTGGTATCCTATAGAGGAAAGTGTCCTGACCAATGGAGGATAACTTTGACTCTCATTATCCCCCCACCCAACACACAGACCCACTTCTATGCCGGTATCCATGCCTTGAGGGAGCTGATTCTCAAGAAGCCAGCCGATCTGGAGAAGTACGTCAAGGAGCTGCTGGACCTTACCCAGCATGAACGCACAGAGGTCAGGTCTCAAGCCATCCAGTACATCAAGAGGTTCTATGAACGGACAGATCTCAAGGCTCTGATAGAGGTGAGTACAGTACTAATCAAGAGGTTCTATGAACGAACAGATCTCAAGGCTCTGATAGAGGTAGGTACAATATATCAAGAGGTTCTATGAACGAACGGATCTCAAGGCTCTGATAGAGGTGAGTACAGTACATCAAGAGGTTCTATGAACGAACGGATCTCAAGGCTCTGATAGAGGTAGGTACAATATATCAAGAGGTTCTATGAACGAACGGATCTCAAAGCTCTGATAGAGGTAGGTACAATATATCAAGAGGTTCTATGAACGGACAGATCTCAAGGCTCTGATAGAGGTGAGTACAGTACACCAAGAGGTTCATTAAAGACATCCGCGGTATGCCTTTGGGTTGTCAGATGTATCTAAAGCTAGTGTTTGCAAAGTGAGTGACAACCTTAATCCTATTGATATGAACTTGACAAGGAAATGAATAGTTGAATGAAATCATTAAAGGTAATGAATTTGAGATTATGGCAGTCCATTCTGGTGTCAAAACAGGTTCCACTATCATATGATTTTAACTGATACAGTATATCAGCTTGAAACAATTTCTTCACATGATTCTCAAATCAAACGACAGAATGGCTCTGACGTGATTGTGCTTTCCATAATGTTCTTCTCTGCGATCCCTTACATGTAAAATGTAAAATAATGGAATAAGTAAATGTTGTCTACTCTTGTGTTCATGACCAAGCCAAAATGTTCAGGACCTAGCCAAGTACTTTGTTTAAAAAAAAATCTTATTATACTGATTACAGAGCAAATAGATTTGAATGTGCATTACAATATCAGTACAACAAAATCTTCTTGTGCTTGTAATAACAGGAGAGGACTGTACTTTCACTCACTCACTTTATTTACAGCTCATTTTATAGAGCACCGGAGTGTGACGTTGTATGAGAGTGTTGTCAAGACAACTGGTTCTAAATTATATGGGTGTAGAAAACAGCATGATCTCTCAATGAGAGTGCCCAACACTACCCTCAAAAGACCATGTCATACCAGTGAAACTCTCGCGTTAGCGATGGTGTTTAGAATCAGAAACCTGCACAACAATGGATATGACGACACCACTTTGATACGTTATAGGTAAGGGATTGAAGAGTTTCAGATTATGGTAGAAGTGTTCTGCCATGAGTCCCACGCTCGTTACAAGGCAAGATGAGTGTGTTAATGATCCATATATTTTGGCTTGTAGGAGTATGCGACGTCCTTCCTGCGAAAGCTGTTGCTTGGCCGGCCTCCTGCCACCCTGGTGTTGTCGCTGTCCAGTCAGGAGTTGCAGATGGAAGCCAGTAAGGCCTGGACAGAGGACACTGCCAAGATGTGCCTCTACCTCTACCTGGCCCTGCTACCAGCCAATCACAAGCTTATTCATGAGTGAGTGGGAAAAAAGATTGAGTGGTGATGGTGGTGGTGGTAGATACAATAGGGGTGGTGGTGGTGGTAATGATTTTGGTGATGATGGTATTATTGGTGGTAGTTCTGATAATGGTGGTGATGATGGGTATGGTAGTGGTGGTGGTTATGATGGTAGTGGTGGTGGGCGTGATGATAGTGGTGGTGGTGGTGATGGTGGTGATGATTTTGGTGATGATGGTATTATTGGTGGTAGTTCTGATAATGGTGGTGATGATGGGTATGGTGGTGATGGTGGTTATGATGGTAGTGATGATAGTGGTGGTGGTGATGATAGTGGTGTGCCAAGATGTGCCTCTACCTCTAAATAGCTCTGCTTCCAGCCAATCACAAGCTTATTCACGAGTGAATGGGGAAGATATTTGGTGGTGATGGTGGTGGTGATGATGATGATGATAATAGTGGTGGTGGTGGTGAATATGATAAGGTGATGGTGGTGGTGATGATGATGGTGGTAGTGTTTTTGTTGGTGGTAAAAGTGATAATAATGGTGGTGGTGGTGGTGGTGGTGGTGATGATGATGGTAGTAGTGGTGGAAGTTCTTGTAATGGTGGTGATGATGGGTATGGTAGTGGTGATGGTTATGATAGTGGTGGGGATGATGATAATGCTGTTGTTGGTGGTTATGATATTTGTGGTGATTGTGGTGGTGATGGTGGTGATGATGACCATGATCAAGCTTAATTGTTTTGATTATGATCATGAAGCTGGTGATGTAGATGAAGATCTTAAAGATAATTATGGTGATTATGATGATATTGAATGAAAACTACTAAAATGTCATTTTGTTCTTTCTTCAGGCTTGCCAATGTATACGTATCGGCCACAGCAGACATTAAAAGAGCAGTACTAAGAGTTTTGGAAACACCGGTGAGTAAAACTTTTGTTCATATGCAGAGAATCTCTGTGTGGTGTGCCCTAACTGTTTGTTTGGTTATTTTTGTACATAATGCAATTGGCAAGTATGGGCCTAGAGATAATATTGCTCTAGAGCAGTTTTACCTTTCTGCCTATTTTTCCTTGCAGCATTTCAGAGTACCAATTTAGCTCATTTTCATAAAAATCTTCTCTCTTGCTCATTTGAATCAAAATGTGTTAACTTTGCCTTTTTGGAATATAAAAATTATTTCATATGATTGTTCTCGGAATATCTCCCTGATATCCTACAATCAAACAAGAATTGGTCCCTTGGTTATGTAAGAATTTTTGTAATAGATTGATCAATCAATTTTATTTCTACAAAGAGTAACAGCAAAACAAATATTATATTCACTCAGCATGGGTCTTATCATGCCCAGTGGTCCCCTTTAACCCTTATATTACCAAGTCTTGAAACCCCCATTGTCTAACTGCATATTCTGCATGCCAATGCTAATGAAAGGGTTAAGATGCTCATTTCTCCTCCTTTGCTGCAGGTGCGTGGGGTGGGGATGTCATCCCCCGAGCTGCTGCTGCTGGTGGAGACCTGCCCCAAGGGAGCAGAGACACTGGTCACCAGGATGATGCACATCCTCACAGATAAGAGTAAGTCAGGACCTGGGCTGTCACCGTGTACCGTGTGAACTGGGGTGTCACTTTATGCCATGTGAACTGGGCTGTCACGGTGTACCGTGTGAACTGGGGTGTCACTTTATGCCATGTGAACTGGGCTGTCACCGTGTACCGTGTGAACTGGGGTGTCACTTTATGCCATGTGAACTGGGCTTTCACGGTGTACCATGTGAACTGGGCTGTCCCGGTGTACTGTGTGAACTGGGTTGTCACTTTGTGCCATGTGAACTGGGCTGTCACGGTGTACCCTGTGAACTGGGGTGTCACTTTGTGCCATGTGAACTGGGCTGTCATGGTGTACCGTGTGAACTGGGTTGTCACTTTGTGCCATGTGAACTGGGCTGTCACGGTGTACCGTGTGAACTGGGTTGTCACTTTGTGCCATGTGAACTGGGCTGTCACGGTGTACCGTGTGAACTGGGTTGTCACTTTGTGCCATGTGAACTGGGCTGTCACTGTTTACTGTGTGAACTGGGTTGTCACTTTGTGCCATGTGAACTTGTCTGTAACAGTGTAGCATGTGAACTGGCCATTTACATATCATCATGTGAACTGACCATTCATGGAGTACCTTGTGGGCATTAACATTGTATGCTGTGTGTTCTGTGACAGTGTATCATGGGGACTAGGCATTAACACTTTATCCTGTGAACTTATATGTGAACTCATAGTGTATCATGGGGCTTTCATAGATTATCATGTGAACTTGACTTTTTCAGTATGTCATGTGAATTAGGGCTGTCACTGTGCATCATAGGAATTTGTTTGTCATGAACTGGGCTGTCAGTGTGTACCATGATCATTCAGTCAGTACCAGGGCAACCTTTCTCATTTTAGGAGAATGCTTTCTCTTGTAGTTTGAGATTCCTCAACGAAGTGGCCAATTTTACTCAAAACTGGTACAAAGATGCATTACAACATGAAGATGAACTCATGAGACTCAACTTAAAAATCTTTCACAGGTCAAAGGTTTATGATCTTTGCTTTTGATAGTATTCATGATCATTGAAATTTACCAAGCACAGGTATAATATCTCATGGAGATGAAGCTAAGAGATTTCGGGTCCATTTATTTTTGGTTGAAATGGTACAGAACAAAAATGACAATAAATCATCTTTCTCTCTCTCTCTCTCTCCCTCTCTCTCATTCTCTGTCTTTCTCTATTTCCGCCTACTTTCTCATTATTTTGCTTTTGTTTTTTCTCTTTCATTTTCTCTCTCTATCTCACCCTTTATCTCACTGCTCTTCCCCTTCTCTCTCCATCCATTCTTCTCTCTATGTCCATTCTTTCCCCCCTCTCTCTCTATCTTCATTTTATTCCTTTTCATTCCTTCTCCCGCTACCCCTCCTTCTTACCCTCCCTCCCTTCCTCCCTCCCTCCCTCCTTTCCCTCCCTCCCTCTCCCCCGTCTCTATGACCCTTTCTTCCTTCCCTGCAGCCCCTCCGTCCATGGAGCTGGTGAAGCGAGTCAAGGACCTTTACCACAAGAGGGTGTCTGATGTCCGGTTCCTCATCCCGGTCCTTACAGGGCTCGATAAGGTAAAGCAGATTACATCAGCTCTCTTAAAGGGCATATACTGTACTGGGAAGGCAAACAAGCCTTCAAAAGGTTATTGTCAGCAATCTTCTTGCCAATGGAACTACATTATATAACTACATTCATTTGTCTATTTTAGAAGCTTGCTGAAAGTTATTTGCCTTCAAATGATCCACATATGGAGTAGTTAATGATTAATGATTAAATCCTCAATATGTTCAGGCCGAACATTTTGAGGATTTGTGATTTAATCACTCATTACTCCAAATGTAGATCATTTGAGGGCAAGTAACTTTCAGCAAGCTCCTAAAATAGACAATACATGAATTTAAGACCATTGGCGAGAAGATTGCTAACAATTACCTTTTGAAGTCTTGTTTGCCTTCCCAGTACAGTATATGCCCTTTAAGGCTACTGTAGACAACACAATCAAATCACTCATTCGACTCTGCGAATGGCTATAGGATTTGTTTTAATAGGTGACACCAGAAAAATCTACATGAAGTCACTGATATGTATATGTGGGGCAGAGGTGCCACGTAGGATGTTTGTCGCAATGGTAGTCTTGGCTTGTCCAGGCTGTAGCCTATACCATAATATCCATTACCTTGACATCATTTATCCTCAATTGTAACATTTTTCATCTCTCAAATTGTTTTAACTTATTTTAATTGTTAATTGTATTGGATAGGGATTTGAAATGTGTCTACAGAATTGTGAATTGCTGAATTGTTGAACTGTGTTAACCCTAAAAGGGCCGAGGAGCGGCAGAACCACCACCTCCTCAATCAGGATGTGAGATGGCTTTAACAACCCAGCCGTTGAAGGATTAGGGATATCAAGAAAGGCTTCTATTCCTTTCTATAACCCTAAATATAATCCCTCTCTTTACCATTTCCTCTCTGTCCCCTCCCCTATCTGTCTTTACCCCTATTCCTCCCCTCCTTTTTTTTGTCCCCACCCCACTCTGTCTCCAACCTTCTCTGTCCCAACTCTTCTTTAACCAAACCCTTTCCTTTGTCCCACTTCTCTCCTTACCTCACCCCTCTTTTCCCCCAAACCTTTCTGTCCCATTCCTCTGTCCCCACTTCCCTCTCTATTCAAACCTCTCTCCATCTCCCTCTTTGCTCCACTCCTCTGTGTCCCACTCCTCTATCCCCACTTCCCTCTCTATCCAAAATTTTCCCCCATCCCACTCCGCCTTCACCCCTCTCTGTCCCCACTCCTCTGTCCCCACTTCCCTCTCTATTCTAACCTCTCTCCTCATCCCTCTTTGCCCCCACTCCTCTCAATCCCCACTCCTCTGTCCCAACTTTCCTCTCTATCCAAACCTTTCTCCTCACCCCCTTTGTCCCCACCTCTCACCCACCCGCACCCTCCTCTTCTTACTTCCCCCCCCCAACCCCCCCCCCCCCCCCCCCCCCCGTTGGCCCCTTGCAGAAGGATGTCATAGCGGCCCTGCCCAAGCTGATCCGGCTGAATCCCATCGTAGTGAAGGAGGTGTTCCACCGGCTGCTGATGAGCCACCAGGCAGAGAACACGGGAGGCCAGAGCCCCCTCACCCCCGCCGAGCTGCTCGTCGCCCTCCACAACATTGACCCCAGCAAAGTGCGACATGAAGTCCATCATCAAAGGTACGCCTCTGACCCTTATTCCACCATTACAGGATTTCTTCTCATGGCAAGTTGCCTGATATGAGTTCTGTTCTATAGAATGAAATAGGAAGATCTTGAGCCAAATTTGGGCTTTCATCCTGCTATCCGTTCCCCTTTGATCAAACTCTATTTTGGTGTCGTTGCTCCCCCCCCCCCCCCCCCCCCCTGCAGCCACCAGCCTGTGCTTCAGCGAGAAGACGATCTACACGGGAGAGGTGCTGGCCGTGGTCATGCAGCAGCTGATGGAGCAGACGCCCCTGCCCACCCTGCTCCTGCGCACCATCATCCAAGCCCTGTCCATGTACCCCAAGCTGCGGGGCTTCGTCATGAACCTCCTGCTCAGGCTCATCGGCAAGCAGGTCTGGAAGACGCCCAAGCTCTGGGAGGGCTTCGTCAAGTGCTGCGAGGTGAGATGACTTGACTGTGTCGAGATGTGTTCACATGCAGGCGGTCTGCTGCTCCTGCTTGCCGTAGAGACACTTCTATTGATCTGTTCACACTTCTGGCGGGCCACAGATCATTTCCGTGTGAACGTCCCTGTTAGTTGACTTAGAGTTGACTGCTGCTCGCTTATAGTTTCCCTTTGCTACTAATTTGTATATTTATTCTTCAACTTTTTAGTGAATCTTACGATGCATAACTTCATGTGCTTACATGCAGAAAAGTCTAAAGAGAACAGAGAACACCATACCCAAGAAAAAAATATTGAAGAAACTCATCTTTGATTTCTGACTTTGCAGTGAACAGTGCTGTGCAAGTTCTTCCAGGTCTTCCTATCTAAGAATATATAGAAATGGATTGATCAAAGGTTGTCTATATTTTCCTAACCTTGCAGCGGACGGTGCCGCAGTCCTTCCAGGTGTTGCTCCAGCTGCCCCCTCCCCAGCTGGCTGACGTCTTTGGGATGAGCAAGGGCATGCGGCTCAAGCTGCTGACCCACATCCAGACCTTCAACGAGCACCAGGTACGAGGGACATCTTGCCGCAGTCTGGCCACAGGTTTCTTGTCCAGTTGGCACCCCTCCCCTCTCCTTCCTTTCCCTGCTTAAAAAAAAAATGTCTTTAGGCAATTATTGTAATTATTGTAAATCATTGTCATCATATGAGCATTTTTGTCAAGACGACCGGTTCTAAACTGTACTGGTAGAGCAAGAAGGAGCGATGATCACTGTGGGGTCTCTAATTGGTAGTAACTTATGGTAATCACAACCAGCCAAACCATGTAGCCATTGCTTATTTTGTTAACCACACCCACCCATTTACATACATGGGTTGTATGATACCAGCCACATGTTTTCAGGTATTTTGATATGTGCTAGTGAAGAGATGTTAACAAAATTCATGAAATGCTTTTAATTTCCCCTCTGCCAGCAACAGGTCGTAAATTATATTATTTTACAGTAGATTAAGTTGAATTTGACGTCTGTTTCTGTTTTTAATCCACAGCAAGCACATATACCCAAATCTATCATGAAAATCTTGGAGACAGATCCGGTGAAGGAGAAAGAGGAACAGGAGAGACGCGAGGCGGAGGATAAGAGGAAGAAAGAGGAGGCAGAGAAAGCAGCAAAGATAAAGAAAGAACAAGAGGAAAAGGAGGAGCTGGAGAAGATGGAAAGAGCTGAGGAGGAGGACAGGATAAAGAGAAGGCTGGAGGAGGAGCAAGCGAGGGAATCTCGAGAAAGAGCCGAGAGCGCGGAGGCTAGTAAAGTACCAGCTGGGATTAAGATCAAGGTGGAGAGTGACCTTGAGACACCCGACGAAGACACGGCTGGGATCGAGGATTCCCCGAAAGGCGACAAGACTCCCACCAAGGACGAGGATGTGAACGAGCCCACGGCTGAGGAGACTGCCACACCAGCAAAAGGGGGACGAGGGAGAGGAAAAAGTAAGACGGCTAAAGCAGCCCCTCCCCCACCCGCCGCAGGGGTACGTCGCAGCTCAAGGCGCAAGTAGACTCGGACACAAACCTACTCACGGAACATTTCTCGGCTCAGAACATGCAACATTTTCCCAAATGGCTCTGTGCATGATGATTAGTTGTCGATATGAATCATATTCAGACTATTTTTTGAGGAAGGGCACATGATCATGTGAAACCTGTAATGTAAAGCCACTGAATGATATGATTGTATTGAAATGTTGCCCCATCACCTGGCAGTGCTATAGCGACCCTATTGAGAATGAAACAGAAAAGAAATAGATAGTATTCAATTTTGTTTCTTTAATATTTGAGGACCTTAATGCCATTCCCTCTTACGTTTTAATTCCTCCCTGAGAAGGGTTGAGGGCTGACTTGATAACTCATCACATAATGACATCCACATACAAATTGAAAGACATTATGATGTTGAGCAAAAATTCTGAAGAAATAGCTGAAACAGGTCAGAATTCTCAATTAAGAAATTTTCCATACGCCCATGGCACATACTGTGGTTATGACAAACTTAATCATATAAATAATCTTGTCATCACATTGCTACAGATTTTGCAACATGCCTTTTTTTTTCTCTGTAACACAACACCTCTCATGTAACAAATGGAAGACAGGGTATCCCTATTGCGGGTAAAAAACAACAACAATTCTGTAAAAAAAAAAAACAGAAAATGGGAGAAAATACACTGAAGTGTATAAGAACTTCCCTCCCAATTATAGAACTAGAAACTGAATTTAAGCGGAGTTACAGCAATCACTAGATTTCAAGGAGGTCATTGGCCACCTTCCTGGTGCTTGAAGCCCAGAGATCAGAGACCGCTGTGCGCTATGGTCCGCACCACAGTGCATGCGTGCAATGGGAGCATGACCACTGTGCCCTGTGCAGTGCATTGCACACCGACTGGGGCAATATGATTGTGAATGTGGAATATGTCTGCTACGTTTCAAACGTAAACAACATCAACAGTTTTCCACTTTTCCTGAATAGGATCGTGAAATTTCTCTCATGTTATCTTTAGGGCGTATTGCCGATTCCTGCAGAGTTCCATGATTTTTGCCAAGGGACACCCTGTCTTTAAAGAATTTACATTTTGAAGCCGAAGAAATTAATTAATGTTGTTTGTATGAGTCATGACTGGATATGACTACTTTTGTGCTCTAAGAAATATCTTTTCTCAGCTAGTGATTCAATATCTTCGGGATAATGAAATTCATGAAATGAATTCATTACAAAGTGTATGACTGTCCATGTTTAACTCCTCAAAACATGATTGAAAATGTAGGTCAAAAATATTTGACTATGTAAATATTACTTCTTGTACAATAATGTGTACATTACCAGCTGCCTACCTGATTAAATATGAATACTTGTCAATACATGTTCTAAGTCTCTATTAGTTTCGCTGATGTTGATGTATGGATGAAAATGAACCATAATTCCAGTGCTTGTGCTACTCAAGCATAACATAAGTACCGGTAGCTACTGCCAAATTAGGCAAGCCCATTTGTAGGCACGTACACCAAAAATATTGTTTTGCTTGTTATTGTACATGTACCTTCATTCTGAGATAGCACATTCGATTCAGTTGCACTTGATGATGATGGTGGGAGTGGGGGTGAATGCGCATGTGTAAGAATGTGTGTGTGTGTGTGTGTGTGTGTGTGTGTGTGTGTGTGTGTGTGTGTGTGTGAGTCTTTCCGTGTAACACAGTTTACAAATTCATCGGTACATGTAATTTGTTTTATTTTTCACTCGTCCACTTAGTGAAAGCAAATTCCAGTCTTCTGAAGATTGTCTGGTCATACATGCAACAATTCAAATGGAAAAGCTGGTAAAATATGCTGGGAGGATTACTCTACCAAGGCACATCACGAATCTGAGCTTAAAAGTCACAGAGCAGTGAAATTAATAAGAAGCTAGAGTGAAATGGCTGTGGTTGAGCTTGTAAATTTTTCTATAAAGTCATTTGAATTCTGAAGGGATAGTCCACCCTGAAGTTAAGTTGGTTTCAATAAAAGCAGAAACATGATGGGAACATAATAGTGAAAGTTTGACAAAAATCTGTCAAAGGTTAGGAAAGATATGATCTTTAAAACTTTCAGTTCTGTTACGTCACACGCGAGGTGCTCTCCCAAATGTTGTGTGCTGTACGATTCCATTTCTTGCTCTTATTCTGTTGTTGATGAAGGAATATTTTTTTTCATAGAGGTATGTGTGTAAAGAACATGTTTATTATGATGTATCAAATGTACAGGTAAAATGATGCATATCCTTTTGAAAAAGTCAACATTTTGAAAAAAAAAAATGAATACACCACATATGGGAGCATCTCGCATCTTGTAACGTTAAAAAATAAAAATTTCAAACAATCATAACTCCCCCCCCCACCCCCTCCCATGCAATTCATTCTCTACAAACACACATGTCTACAAATAAATATCTCTACACACAAACACACATGCTCCCTACCCGCGACACATGGCGACATACACCCGTCCACACACCAAACAGACATCCATCAAGACAAGTACACTGTATCCTTCCCCCTCTACTTTACATTGCTCTCTTTTCTGAGACATTTTTTATCTCCACTGAATCTTCCTGAGGAAAGATGTACATGTACTTATTTATTGATATTTGTTTCGATGGGCAGCTGTGAGATATCTTTGTACAGAATAATGCACTGGTATGCCTGCATTGCCTGGAGGGTGTTTCACCAAGCTCTTCGTAAGTTACGAACGACTTTACGAGCGACTGGTGATCCCTTCTTGTGCTAAATCAGATTCTCAATGGACAAAGTGTGGTATCACATTTAGCTCAAGAAGGGATCACCAGTCATTCGTAAAGTCGTTTGTAACTTACGAACAGCTTGGTGAAACACCCCCCTGGTATATCATCACATATTGATATTGATCCCATTTTTGACTGAACAGGCGTGATAATAAGTCCATCTCTGAGCGCATTGTACATGTATAAAAAGCTTTATTTTTTAGTACATGTACATGTATTTGCCTCAATAAAAATCAGAATGTCCAAGTGCTACATTTCATAGAAAAGTTCAACACAGCAGAGCAATCTGAGAAAATATTACAATTTGTTTAGAGTAACATTTAACATCACCATCAAATGCGCATGTAAGCAAAAAATAAAAAAGTTCTAACAAGTCACAATATATGTTGGTACAGTTGTACTTCCAGGAATTTTGCCACTTGTACAGATGACTAGGAATTAAATCATTATTTTTCAGATTCAACTATTGTGCACTGTGCTGTGGTTCAAAACTAAATTCCCAGCAGCACCAAGCCTACAGTATCCATGCACACTACATGTACGCATATACAAAGAAGAAACAAACAGAAAATGCTTTGACCTGTACAGGAACACAAACTTTAATAAAATCTGATTAAATGGAGACACTAACACAAAACATACAAATTGATTTGACACATGAGAGCAGTAACATATCTTTTCAGTGTTTGTATACACATCGATCAGTACAGGCATGAGCTACATTACGTACGTACGGGATGAAAGATTTTGCAAGAACCGAATTTCAGCAATCAACAACATGTTAAGGTGCATGTATTCACAAATGAATAGGAGATAACATACAGTTCTTCACACAGTCCTTTACATGTATAAAACTTTTTATAAGTATCTGGATCTCTGGAATACATCTTTACATGAATATACTCATCTTTAAATATCACAAAGACAAAACAAAATGAAAAGAAACATGTAAAACTCAGAATCCACACACGGTAGTAATCTACAAAAATGTCTGAAAACTCAAATGCATCAAATCTGACTCTAATCAAAGAGGAAAGCAAAACGTCATATCTACACAAAGGTGAACTACAAACAACATTTCAAATTTCATTTACCTACAGTTCAAACTTCCCTGGAACAATACATCAAAATTCTATTGTAACTGTTTCCAAAACCTATTGTCTAACTCGTGAGTCTGTTTCATTCCAAACCCTGCTTGAGTTCCCCACCCTCGTCTAATTACAAATATTGCTGCATGATCTACAAGATAAAAGTGAGACGTTTGACGTCCATCTCTGTTGAATCTGTCGAATGGGCCGGGGACCTTCAGTTCTCAAACTGGTCTTTGTTCTTCAAGAGGTAGGCTGCGAGGTACTCGATAGGATTTGGAGGTCTGGGCAGAAAGGAAGGGGGGAAAAAATGGGTAAAAAAGGGAGGAAAATTACACAAAGAAATCACCATATTTGAAAATTCTTTTTGTTCCCCCTGGCCTTTGACCCTAACGATGGAATGATTTGGAATCGCACGTAGGTTAGCATTGTCATTAACTAACTGTTAGGGCCAAAATCCTGAGAAATAATTCCTGCTATTGACCGTTTTTCTGACAAATCTAAATTTGATGTTTGTCATTTTTCACAGAAGTATACACATGTATGACAGCCCCAAAGCTATTAAGCAAATTGAGCCCGAGTTCCCAAACATAGCAACAACTATTGTATGCAAACCACAAGCTTGTCTTCCTGATCAAAGAAAGGTAATTTGTGTATGTCAGCTGGAGAAAAGTTGTTATTACATGTAGTGGAAAAATGTGTGTATACAATGTGAATATCATAGCTAGCTGTTCTCTCCATCCCAACTGCAGATAATTAATGACTGGTGAAATATTCACTTATCAAACAAATTCAACACGAGATGAAATCACTGGGAACATGCTAAACCTGATGAGTGAGTAACAACACTTGCAAAAACAAATTTCAGAATGCTTCTGAGAATGTCGCAGACCGATTTGTTTGTTATGGTTTTGTTTACACAAGGAGCCAGAATCAATAAGTGTGCTCTGACACGCTTTAGATTGGTTTGGAATAGTTGTTGTGAATCCACCCTAGGTCACACTGACCTAACCAAGCAATAACTCACTGCTCTTTGGCAAGGGCCGAGATGGCCTAGAGTAGAATAGGAACTTAGGAAGTACAGTGTCACCCAGGTAACTTTTGGTTGTCAGGGGCAATCAGCAGTAGGTTCAAACACTGGTAGTCAAAACTGGTGTAGAGCGCTCTGACATGCTCTAGACGCACTTTATTTCTTGTAATAGTTCCCTGTCTTCCTACTTCGAATAAGAAAGAAGTATCAATCACACAGGCCATATGCACCACCCTCAATCAGTTTGACGTTAACAGGCTAGTCCCAATGCACCCTTGATTATGACAAAGGGAAAGATGGGCTGGGAAAGGGTAAATCCAGCCTAGGGCCCTGTTGCATAAATCTTATCATTGATGGTAACTTTGCTACTGATGGCAACTTCTAAGGAAACCTTGAATCTGATTGGCTGTTGAGCGGAATGTGACCATGGAAGTTACCATTGATGGCAGAGTTACCATTAACGGTAAGTTTTAAAGCAACAGGGCCTAGATCTTGAGAGAAAGACAAATCAATAAAAACTCACCGCTCTTTGGCCAGGGCTGACATGGCCTGGAGGAGGATAGGTACTACAGTGTGATCGAGGTAACTTCTGGTTGTCAGGGACTGGAGGTCCACCTTGGGTCGGGTCTGCTTCTCCACTTCCGCCTTCTCGCTGGAGATTATCTTCTGCACGTTCTCTGTCAGGCCATGCTCAGCATGTGGGTTCTCAGCGGGGACAGCAACCTGGTTGTATACAAGCATACAGGATCGTGTTACCATCATTGTGAAGAATCAGCATCGGTTTTCTGCAATAGTGTTGGTGCATTTTCACCCGATGGCTAATTTGAGTGACTTACATGTGAATAAACTCTTTTCTTTTTTTCTTTTTTTACAAATGACAATCTTCTTTTTGATGCTTTCTGCCATAGGCTTTACAGATGTAGTTAAAATGCAAACAAATAGCTGTCAATCTGTTGGCCTATTCTTTATTGATCGCTCTGGTGAATTTTTTTCTTGCAAAACAATGAAGAATGTTAGTATTGGTTTGTTGCAATCGCCTTTGGGGTATTCATTCAATTTTAAAATCAATTCTCTCTAAGCGGCACTTCAAACACATTGTGAGAAAGTGTGTAACATCTTTGTTTCATTCTAAATAGTCTCATGATATCAACAATCCTCAAAGGAAACTCTTCACACTCTGTAATCCCTGCAACCACCCCAAACATACAAGTTTCCATGCCTGAGACCTTGAGATTGAGACTCTTTACAAATTGTCTTACGTACTTCCATGCTACCCTCATTTCACATGACTCATTTTCAACTAGCATACTGGTACAGTATTAAAGAATATCATAGCTGTCCTACTAATCGATTTGAAAAACTTTAAAAACTTGAAAAACACACATACACTCCAATTGTTACCCCATACTACATGTATAATTCATTTGCAAAAATGTGTGCAGTATGACACAATTGTTGGTATATTTCGATCCCTAGTTTGCAGAGTCTAGATGAGATAAGTCTAACCAAAAGTCTGGGTTTCAAGTACTCACTGCTGGTTCTTGTGATACGACAGGCGTCTCTCCTACTTGAGGAGCTTGCTCACCTATTGAAACAAATATAATTATAAAAGAAGTAATAATATAACACTTGCCAAAATCCTTTACAAATTGTCTTACTTCCATACCACCTACATTTCAAATACACAATTTCAACTACCGGTAACATACTGAAGTATATCACAATCATTAGGCCCATTCACACAAGAGAAAAAAATCACATTTGAAAAGTTTCGATTTTTCATGCTACTCAAAACAAAAAATCAGACCCTGGAACACATTTAAAATAATGTATCAAAACTTCGTTTGGGATCTTCATCCGGCAACTTTAATTGTTGGAAATCTTTAAAAAAAAATATAACCTATTTGTATGCCAGTGTAAATGGCCATATTACATGACAGATGTGATCCAATTTACTTCAGTTTGTGAAAATATGAACTTGGAGCCGAGTTTATGATTTTAAGGATTCAACAGGGGTCACAAAAATTGTACGCAAAATTTTACTATGCCCTGATTTTATAGCTTAATGAAAGACCTTGCCTCGTTTATTTGTCTCTGCTGCACTACAACAGTTTCACTCTTAAGTTTAGAGTTTTCCAAATGCGATGTAATTTCTGGAAATATGAATAGTAATCAGAACTGTTTTTAAAAATTCAAGCTTTAACCCTGGGTCTAGCTAGAAAGATTTTTTGTTAAATGTGACATTGCCAATACAGCTCATACAATATTAGAGGGGAAAAAATGGCAAAAAAAAAAAAAGATGAGCATGCTAGAGTCAATACTCATAATTCAGCTTGAGGCTTTTTCAGCTGTGGTTTCATGAAATATGCATGTAAAAATACTGTAGTGACTTCATTATTATTCGCGAGTACTGCAGGTGTTAGGGCAGCGTCTTACTTTTGTTCGTTACTTCCGCGCGCAACATTCTTCGCCCGCGATGCACATTCTTTGCACGCGACTCGCATTCCTTATTTTACACGTGCCGACGCACATTCCTTGAGTATCGGCCACCTATCAGAAACAGTTTTGTAAACTCGTGACTTGGCTCGGCCAATCATTTATGTCACTCGACATGCTGCCGAGTCGGCTAGAGTTTTCCTTCTTCTTTTCTCGGCCGGGTAGACTCACTCTCTCCTGGAACTCCGTCGAGTTAGCATCACGCTCTTCGAGTCACGGCAGGAGTAGAGTCGCCACACGCACTTCACCACGTGGATTTCCATACCTGGATTATACCCTTGGATTTTACTTTACCGAGTCTCCCTTACTTCTCGCGTCGCTTTGGATATTATTTTTCTACGTCGCAAAGCCAGCGAACCCTGGATTTTTACTTGGACTTTTATTTTCACCACCTGATGCTGAGAGGATCAGCCTTTCTTCGTTGTACATACTTATTACCGCCGGGACGTGCAATATCCTGAACTCACTCAGCTACTACTAGCCTGAGCTTCCAGCGAGTCTCGAAGCGCCGCTTCTGCCGGGACCACTAGCAGCCATTGCCTGTACGATTCGGTGAGTAGGATTTTACACCATACAACAACCTCACATCATACATTGGTGACCCCGTTTTTCGTACACGCACCACAACCATGGAGCCGAGCGTTCGCGAGCGCACCGACCGCGCAGACGTCTTGACCGACGGGCCCGCCGGCGCTTCAGCGGTCGCCGGTGTCAGCCTCAAGCTGCCACCGTTCTGGACCAGCGACCCAGCCATCTGGTTCGCGCAAGTCGAGGCCCAGTTCGACACGCGCGGCATAACGCAGGAGAAGACCAAGTTCTCCTACATTATTGCGTCACTGCAGCCGGAGGTCGCTACCGAAATACGCGATTTGATCGTCAACCCGCCGGCTACCGAGCCGTACTCCACACTGAAGGCGGAGCTGGTGCGGCGCATGTCGACCTCCGAGCAGAAGAGGCTGAACAAGCTGCTTATCAGCGAGGAGTTAGGTGACCGCACACCGTCTCAACTGCTTCGCAGGATGCAGCAGCTGCTCGGGGAGAAGACGCTAGAGCCGAGCATTTTGAGGCAGCTGTTTATGCAGCGCCTTCCTGTTAACGTCCAGCTCATCCTTGCATCCACTAAGGAGACCATGGACATACATGAGTTAGCTGCACTCGCGGATAAGATCGTCGAGGTGGCTACACCCTCCGTCGCTTCCGTGGAGGCGCTGCCGCAGGCTCATCCGACGCCTTCGCGAGCTACCGACTCAGACGTGCATCGTCTCACAGCTCAAGTAGCGCAGCTTACAGCCCAGGTTAGAGCACTGACCGCTACAGTGCACGACTCTTCCAGGCAGCGGTTCAGGAGCCGCAGTCGCGGCCGCAGTTCGTCGCGCAACCGCCGACCGGACCGCAGCCCGAGCAGGTCACGTGAGTGCTGGTACCACTGGAATTTCGGGAAGAACGCACGGAAGTGCACAGCGCCATGTTCGTGGCAGACAGACCATCCTTCATCGCAGCAGGAAAACGGCCACGCCGGCAACTAGCGGCGACAAGCGCAGCCGGCGAGCCATCGTCATCGAGTCGCCTTTTTCATGTGACTGACAGACTATCTGGACACCGTTTTCTGATTGACACTGGCGCCGAAGTCAGCGTGGTTCCACCTACGACTTCGGAGAAGCACCGCGGTCCTAGCCCTATAATAGCGCTGCAAGCAGTGAACCAGTCTTCTATCACTGCTTATGGGGTACGTTCCATTACCCTTGACCTCGGTCTTCGACGAACTTTTCGGTGGATTTTTATCATCGCCGACATTTCCAAGCCCATCATCGGCGCTGATTTTCTGCGGCATTTCAACCTCCTGGTCGATCTTAAGCGTAGCAAGCTCCACGACGCTACGACCAGCTTAAGTGTGAATGGACTTGACAGCACGGCAGGTCCAGCCTACATCACGCCGATGATTTCGCGGTTGGGAGACGGCTCACCCTATGACGCTCTTCTGCGACAGTTCCCGGAAATCACGCGTCCGGATTTCGACCGCACTGCCGTAAAGCACTCCGTCACCCACCACATCGTCACGCGCGGCCCACCAGTCGCTGCTCGCCCTCGTCGTCTAGCGGAGGAGCGCTACAACATCGCAAAGAGAGAGTTCGACCACATGCTAGATTTGGGGATTATTCGGCAGTCCAGCAGCAATTGGTCCTCACCTCTTCACATGGTCGCTAAGAAGACGCCGGGTGATTGGAGGCCATGCGGTGACTACAGAGCCCTCAACGCACGGACTGTACCAGACCGCTACCCCATACCTCACCTACACGATTTTACCTCCAGGTTGGAGGGACAGCGTGTCTTCAGCAAGGTGGACTTGGTACGTGCGTATCACCAGATACCGGTACACCCAGACGACATACACAAGACTGCAATAACCACTCCATTTGGACTTTTTGAGTTTGTTAGAACGCCATTCGGCCTTCGGAATTCGGCTCAGAGTTTTCAACGTTTTATGGATGAGGTTACCCGTGGTCTCCCTTTCGTCTATGTGTACATCGATGATCTTCTCATCGCCAGTGAAACGCCCGACCAACACATACACCATCTCCGCACCCTGTTTGCACGTTTATCGGAGTACGGTGTAGTTATCAACCCACAGAAGTGTGTCTTCGGCGCAAGCAGATTGGATTTTCTGGGCCACCACGTCGACGAACACGGCATTCGTCCCCTCAACGACAAGGTCGAGATCATTCGTGATTTCCCTCGCCCTACATCAGTCAGTCAGCTCCGCCGATTTCTGGGGTTGATTAACTTCTATCGTCGGTTCATACCCAAGGCAGCTGACGTTCTCACTCCATTGACCGACGCGTTGCGCGCTCAACCGAAGCGGTCAGCCAAGCCCATAGACTGGACGGATGAACGAGTTGCAGCTTTCGATCGCGCGAAGGAAGCCTTGTCGAATGCAACCATGTTAGTTCACCCTTCTTCTCACCTCCCCACAAGCCTCATGGTGGACGCGTCAGACTCAGCCATAGGGGGCGTTCTCCAACAGCAGTCACAAGGCGTGTGGCAGCCCATAGCGTTCTTCTCTCAGAGGTTGAAGCCAGCGGAGACGCGATACAGCACTTTTGGCAGAGAACTACTCGCCGCGTACTTAGCTGTACGACATTTCCGCTACCTTTTGGAAGGACGTGCGTTCACACTGTACACGGATCACAAGCCTTTGACGTTTGCCCTCCTCTCCAAGCCGGACAGGCACTCACCACGCGAAGTCAGACACTTGGACTACATTTCGCAATTCACGTCTGACATCCAGCACGTGAAAGGTACAGACAACGCTGCAGCTGATGCGCTTTCCCGCCTCCATGTCAGCGCAGTGCAGACACCCTCCGTCGTTGACTTCCACCAGCTCGCCGTCGACCAGGAGAACGACGACGACTGGGCTGAGGTTCAGCAATCACCCTCCCTCTCCTTCAAGCGTGTGCCGTTGCCTGCCAGTGATGGTCATATTTGGTGTGACTTTTCTACTGGGCACGAACGCCCGTATGTACCACGGCAACACCGACGCGGCATCTTTCATGCTCTTCATGGCATGTCACACCCAGGTATTAGGGCCACACAGAAACTCATTACTGAACGGTTCATCTGGCCTGGGATCAACCGCGACGTCAGGAAGTGGACGCGTACTTGCCTCGAATGTCAACGATGTAAAGTACACCGACACAACAGAGCACCATTGGGCACGTTCACACTACCAGATGCCCGATTCTCACACATACACATTGACATTGTGGGTCCGCTTCCTCCCTCCGACGGGAACAGCTATCTTTTGACGATCGTCGACCGTTTCTCCAGGTGGCCAGAGGCTATACCAGTCCCGGACATAACCGCCGAGACGGTTGCGAGAGCCTTTGTAACCAGGTGGATAGCAGTATTCGGTGCACCGACGACAATCACCACGGACAGGGGTCGACAATTTGAGTCAGCGTTGTTCCGCGAACTCACCAATCTCCTAGGTACAAACCGTATACGCACCACGTCCTACCATCCTGTTTCGAATGGTCTAGTTGAACGCCTGCACCGCCAGCTGAAGGCAGCCATCAAGACTTACAACAGCACTCGGTGGACGGAAGTCTTGCCTTTAGTCTTACTGGGCATCCGCACAGCGGTGAAAGCAGATATCAAGTACTCTTGTGCTGAATTGGTTTTTGGGGCGGCGCTCAAATTACCGGCCCAATTCGTTGCACCAAGTCAGACGGATGAGTACGTTGACCCCGCGAACTACGTTCATCGGTTAACTCGGTACATGCAGACTCTGAGCCCTACCCCTACCCGCAGACAACACACTGCATCACGTATTCACCCGGAGCTGCATTCAGCTACTCATGTTTTCGTACGCAGTGACGCGGTACGTAAGCCTCTGCAACCCCCCTACCACGGACCTTTCGCAGTGATACGTCGGAGCGACAAGTGGTTCACCATCGACTTTCATGGCAAGCGCGAAAATGTTAGCGTGGATCGCTTAAAACCCGCCTTTTTGGAGGATTCCGACACTAGCGTCGCTGAGCCTTCATCCTCGACACCACCGCCTTCGCCTACTACAGAGCCCTCGTCGTCGACGGCCACGGTCGCACCGCCAGCATCTACCGCCGAGCATGCCGAGGCGCGAACGACACGATCGGGTCGTCATGTGAGATGGCCGGCGAGATATATGGACGGTTTAGAGAAAGGATGAAGGGACTCATTTGTTTTTCGCGATCATCAGTATCACCATGCCTGTGCACTGTTTGTTTCCTATACAACATCTGCAGTTTTCTACAGGACATTTTGTATGTATGTTCTTGTATATATTCATGGACGGTTACCTTTTCGATTGTTGCTCCGTTACACGGTGCAACCCTCTAGGGAGGGGGTAGTTGTAGTGACTTCATTATTATTCGCGAGTACTGCAGGTGTTAGGGCAGCGTCTTACTTTTGTTCGTTACTTCCGCGCGCAACATTCTTCGCCCGCGATGCACATTCTTTGCACGCGACTCGCATTCCTTATTTTACACGTGCCGACGCACATTCCTTGAGTATCGGCCACC
This sequence comes from Arbacia lixula, assembly GCA_963669155.1. Taxonomy (NCBI): domain Eukaryota; kingdom Metazoa; phylum Echinodermata; class Echinoidea; order Arbacioida; family Arbaciidae; genus Arbacia; species Arbacia lixula. The sequence continues at coordinate 33,087,253 of OZ022577.1, read as the reverse complement.
TATCAGAAACAGTTTTGTAAACTCGTGACTTGGCTCGGCCAATCATTTATGTCACTCGACATGCTGCCGAGTCGGCTAGAGTTTTCCTTCTTCTTTTCTCGGCCGGGTAGACTCACTCTCTCCTGGAACTCCGTCGAGTTAGCATCACGCTCTTCGAGTCACGGCAGGAGTAGAGTCGCCACACGCACTTCACCACGTGGATTTCCATACCTGGATTATACCCTTGGATTTTACTTTACCGAGTCTCCCTTACTTCTCGCGTCGCTTTGGATATTATTTTTCTACGTCGCAAAGCCAGCGAACCCTGGATTTTTACTTGGACTTTTATTTTCACCACCTGATGCTGAGAGGATCAGCCTTTCTTCGTTGTACATACTTATTACCGCCGGGACGTGCAATATCCTGAACTCACTCAGCTACTACTAGCCTGAGCTTCCAGCGAGTCTCGAAGCGCCGCTTCTGCCGGGACCACTAGCAGCCATTGCCTGTACGATTCGGTGAGTAGGATTTTACACCATACAACAACCTCACATCATACAATACTATTATTGTGGTACAGTGTCAGAGACAGTTTTGATTGAACATCTAATTTCAGAATTTTCATGTGAATTGTATATATTAAGTTGAAGGATAGAAAATACAGCAGAGTTTGCCAGCTATATATAACGATGGGAGCATGCTACTTGCAAAAATTAAGCCATAATTTGACTCTTTAAGTGAATTTTGATGCATTCTCTGCAATGATTTATGAAATAGAACTTATTTGTTGGAAGGTCAGGGTTGTTGTCAGGAGAAACCTTTATGTCTGTGCTATTTTGTGTTTTCTAATTGTGTACGTTAGATGTGATCATGAACAATGGTCAGTTTGTCACACCAACATAAGTTACTTAGTGACAGAGTCAGATCAAGAAAGCTATGCAACGCTAGACCAAAAAGTCAGTCTCTGTAGGACGTTGGATCCGCTGAGATTGCATCTGGCTCCTCTGAACGCCCTATCTAGTGACCGAACATTGCACCTGTACACTGCATGGCGATCGATGCGGGTCGCCATTTTGAATATGAAAACGCATATATGAATAAGTAATTTCACGCATGCGCACATTTTTTCCCTGCTTGTTTGCCGTGTGCTATTTTTTTTTCCGTCGAACCGACTGACGATTTAAATATTCATAGCCAACAACCCGTCAAACAATCTGATTGGTCAAATTTATGTCAGACTCGACCAGATTGAAAATGTCTGCGATAAACGTGTGATCGGCAGAAAGAAAGTCTTTAATTTTTACCTTTCTACACATTTAGTGGAATCTTAGTCTTAGTTAGAATTTATAAATATATAATATAGATCTAGATCTAATTTTGATTGAAGTAGCTTTGTTGCATCATAGCTTGAAAGATGTTAAAATTTTAGACGCTACAAATAAATAGTGTAGCAGAACATCTCCTATGTTTTACACACACAATACACGCGAACGAGAAAATGTAGACCATTATTGTCGGCACACACAGTGTGACACATATGATATTTACCAAAATTTAGATTTTGGTACAGTCGGTAGGCAAATGCAACGCATAAGACACGACTTTTAATGAATGGGACTGTTGTAGTAATGGGTTACATTGCAATTCGGCGTTGTTGCGCTACAGTCCCCTACACAAGATCGGTCGCGACCGATGCTTCATTCTTAGTTTTAAAGAAGGTAATATACCACTTAAACTTTTAAATTCAATAAGAATATAAAATAAATCGAAATTTATTGATATACAAAAAAATACGAAATACAGATATCAAAACAGCGTTAATATACAAGAAATGAAATCGAAAATTTCGAGTGTTTACCTTCGGCCATGTTGTCTACAAACAAATGTCACGTGACATAGGTCCAGCGATATCGGTCGATCGCGCGCGCGCCAGCGCGAGATCAAGCATCATCCCGCATGCCCCCACTTTTATGACCCATTCATATTGTTGGCGTTTTCATTCATTTTCTCGAATATTTACGCCATTAACTGTACTTTCAATATTGAAGTAAATTCATGCTCATTTGAAATATTTTACATTTTGGTAGTTCGACTTTAATGCTCTATGAATTACGGCCGAATACATGTATGAATCATCCCCAGAGCTACGATCATCCCACATTGCGCCATCATGAGAAAGACGTAGCCGTATTAGGCCTACGGAAGAGGTATTCGTTCCGTTGTAGCTGTACAATAGTGAGCTTTCGTTATGAGGACGGACGGGCTCCAGTGCGGTAATCCGACACCAAGATCGATCTGCGCATGCGCCACCGCCCGCTCTGGAATCCGCGCGGGGAATCGAGAACGTGAATTCTGAGATTTCTCGTCCTCGACGAGTAGATGACAGCAGCCAATCAGCGCCCGTACAGATGATGTAATGCAAATCGCACGTGCGACAGGCTGTTTTGTAGACAAGCTCGGTAGGGGGTGTGCCAGATGACGCCACACGCACCGTCGTTCGCGTTCTCTGTCTTTCAGCGAAACTGCATGTGAATTGCCGAGGACGGACGGCGAGAACAGATTGCTCACTGATCTTGTTTCCGTCCGCGGGGCTATAACGAAAGCTCCCTATTTTAAGTCTGCATGTTCATCATACTTGCAATTCTTTTAATTGATTTAACTTAATTGACAAAAACATATAACAACTTGGTCACAGAAATAAAGGGGAAGTGAGAGCAACACTCAAGAAGAAGAACGCAGCCGTGGGAGCTCAAGGAGGTTGGAAGAAATTTAACCTCGAGGAGATTAAGGAGAACAGGTTCATTTAGGAGACCGTATCCGAGCGCAAGAAGGTACGAATGAGAACGCTATTCTGCAGTAAAAATAGAAAATAATGGTAAATATAACTATATTTGAGAAAGTTGTCGATGACTAGACCCCACAATACTGGCTGCATTGGTTCATCCGCGACTTCTAAGCGTTTAAAATTCGGCGGGTGAGAATTGACGTTGCCTATAACCTTTATTTTATTTCAAACAAACTTCAAAGAAATTAAAAGAGCAGAGCAATCACGAAAAGGGCCACGTTTGTACTTATAACGTTTCTTGAAGGATGCTGAGAAAGACGAATATAGCAGCTTTTAAGTTAAAATAATTTCTCCAAGACGCATGCATGGTGCACATTCTCTTGTTTGCATGACAGACGAAATCGTGCATGCATTACTTGTGAAAAAAATGCGGCAACGGCGCATCATAGGATTTAGTAGGACAAGGCGGTGTGTTTATTTATTTCCGTGTTTTGTTGTACTTTTACAACAGTATTAATAATACATATTATAGTCTAGTAATACCTTAAAAATATACAACAAACATCTGCATACACTCCCCACCCACGTCCACCCCCCCCCCCCCACACACACACAATAAACCCCGTTTGTGTTTGCGAACCGTTGCACCAATTGTCTACATTCACCTTACATATCAAATTACATGCAAAACATACAATAAGGCTATACTGACAGGATAGGCCTATGTTACAGCATCTGTCTTTTAGGGTAACATACATCTATTCATAAATAGGAAACAGATTCAAACCAGACATCCTGTGAGTGAGTCATATACGCCTCTCACAATATTGCGTCCTCTTTCACTTTCTCTTTCACCGAATCAATCCCATCATACATTACACACACACACACACACACACACACCAAATGAGCGTCAATCGGGAAAGAAATTATATTGATTTGGATAAATGCAGAAATTTCAACAACACAAATGGGCAGAGGCAAATGCAGCACACATATATGAAGGGTGAAGATTTCTTGAAAATAAATCACTAGCCCAGAGAACTTCAGACTCTCTGCCTTGCATGGCAAGTCCTGTCCAGAATGAAATTGCGCTCAACAAAAGCTGACACGTCAGAGAAACAAATCCAAACAACTTTTGAGGAAACTTGGACAACATTAACACAAGCTGTGATTGCTTTATGAAACAAACTATTGTTTCAAAGAGGAAAATTATGTTAATGGATATACAAGTCATGTAATACCCTCACGTACGTTTCTCCTGTTACTTTTTAATGTCTTGTCTGCTTGTCTTCTTCTTTACCTAGAAGCAAATGTCCTTTTATAAATATCAAATAAAAAATCAAATAACATTAATTTTGAATATTTCTTTATCTATTCATTTTAGATTTGAACACTCTAGTCAGATGTTCTGACCATGTTTCGGTCACATGTACGCATTTTATATCATTTTATGCATCAGGAGGAAACTCATTTCTATACGATTTTAAAGGACTGTAAGATATAAAAACATACACAATCACACGAAAATGAGGCAATGAATTTATCGCCTGTCATAGATGTCAATTTGCCAATGTATCATCGTGTCAGTAGAAACAATTCAAACAAATCGTAACTTTCAATTGAGTTGTGTAGAATTCCTAATTTTCTACGTTTCTCTGATTTCTCTTTTGTTGAGAGCAACTTATTTTTGTTGACATATTCAAGTTCTGTGTATGTACACAAATCTGTCCACCAGTCTTAATCATGATTTATTATCTATCCACCTGCCTTACATAATGCGGGTTCTTCTGTTCAGGAAGACAAGCATGTACTTTGCGTGTATTGTTGATATGTCAGGAAAACTTATGGCTAACTTTGGGGATGTCGTTTGCTACTTTTGTGGAACATGACTTTTGTATGCATAAGATTTGAATGTATTTGTTAAGCGTGGCCATATATTCATGAAATCTTCCTAGCCGAGTAACCAAGACTAAAAATGAATGTTCGTAAACTAGGTCCTAAGAAAGACGCTTTTGAAAAAAAAAATTTGTAAACAGTTACCACTCGAATCAAAATGAGATGTACACGTCATAAACTAACAAATAAAAATCTCATTGATATTCAAAGGGTCATTACAAGAATAATAATTCATGAAATGCTACAAACCTGCTACGAAAAAATGACATCCTTTGACTAAATAGATGAAGTTCAGCTTGATACGAGTTGTAACTTATCAATCATTATAATTCAATAGTGTCAACGGCTGTTTTGAACACCTAATACATGTAGTTGTTTGCATTGTAATTAACAATGCTTTGTTTGTTAGGTTTCATGAACATGGACCCTGAACTATTGCAATCTGCCATGCCTGTGTGTGGTGTACGGTGAACTTGACATTGCCCTTGTAGACTTAACGTCTAAAACAAACAAGGCGTTGCCCTTTACATTTGGCATTCCACAATCAGTAAATTTGTTTTGGAAAACTGCATTCGGCAGGATTACTTGTCCTTTTATACTAACCCAGCTGCAATGGAGCCAGAAGCATTCTCCTTTAAATCACACAGGACATGACTTGCACATTCTGAATCCATTATTTCATGGGGGAAGAAGGGTCATGCAAACAAATGTGTGCATTTAGTGTGCCAGTTGTTTGTTCTTTATGTTTGCAGTATGGATGGAGTCATAAGATATGGTATTCCGGACATGTTGTGTGTGTCGACTGTGTACTCTTAAACAAACTAATGTTTGATTCAATGATTATTTACTCTTATACAAGTCACACCTCAGATCATTTCACATTAAAGCATAAATGGTCAATACACAAAAATGGCCTTCACCATACTGTTGCTGAACTTCACTCACTCACTCACTCACACTTCTTATGTAAATGCATACATTCTTCAAGCCATGCTCAATTTAAAAGCAGTACCTATGCAGATAAGTGTGCATGTAAACGTAAGCCAGTATTTGAAAGATGGTTACGTTTATGTACATTTATGAATTCCTATAGTGTAAGCATATTACAACAGTTTCTTGTTCACACATTAAAGGATTAAATCTCATCTTTTCTGCAATAATCTCCTTTTTCAATTACCACTTTGCCAAATTCAAAGACTAAAAACTATCCCAAATTCAGCAGCACGACTTGTTGCACGTACAAGGAAACATGCTTAATTTACGTAATTTACATTGGTTACAAGTCCAGTCTCGCGTTCAGTTCAAGATATTGTTATTAGCCTAAGAATGTTTTCATGGAGTAGCTCCTGCTTTTCTAAATGACTTACTGTATACAAACCCAACACAAAATCTTCAATCATGTAAAAAGAATTTCTTTATTGTTCCTCCTATACTATGATGAACGTTCATTTGCCCATGCTGCTCCAGTTCTATGGAATAGACTCCTTGACACTCTTAGAAAAGTCTACCCTTAAAACACACTTATTCCAAATGTCAAAGTGATTTAAGGAATTCAGACACCTAATTTCTCTTTTTCTTTCTTTCTTAAAGCAAAGCGCATAGAGACATTCTTATGTATATGTGTTATGCGCTTTATATATAAAAATGGTGTATTATTATTATTATCTGAAATATTGAATATTACTGATACATGTACTAAATCCTGATAGATGGATAGATGTGCCTGTGGAAAGTCTAACAGTTAAAGGGAATACAGTGTAAACTGTACTGGGAAGACACAATACATTTAAACAGGTGATCGTAATCAATCTTCTTGCCAATGGACAATACATGAATTTAAGACCATTGGCAGAAAGATGGCTCATGATCACCCTTTTGAAGGCTTTTGGTCTTGCCAGTACAGTATATTCCCTTTAATAACAGAAAACACACACACAAGCAGTTGACATTATGTTGTGCAAACTAGTTTATTCAGATGATTAAAACAAATTCAAATATAGTTTGTTGTTTACAATACTGGTTGCTGCCTGATGGCAAAATATGCAACAACGCCTTTGTTTCAAATCACAATGCTCAGAAAGAAGATATGAGTAATGAAATGAAAGAATGTTGAAGAGAAAACATTAAATATGTGTTGCACTTAAACTTTGAAGCTTTACACATTCTCGGAAGTACCATATTCAATGTTTACCTACAGATAAAATCTTTCACCCACTTCAAAGAGTAACTCAGAAAGGACGCACTACACTGATAGCCCCGCACCCAGCCCTGAAAATTTTCAGAAAAGATGAGTCTCTTTGACTGACCCAACTTGATTGAAATCAATTAAATATCCAAAATATTCAACACATGACCTTTGGTAAATAATTGTGTCACAAGAAAGGCACTGTAGCTGAGGAAAATGGGATAGGGGAAGAAAGTGATACAACCCATAACCTACCCTGTACAAGTCGATTTTGAGCAGTTTTACACTGAAAAGAAATTAGAAATGGAAAACACACACGCAAATATTATACACAGTGAAATCCTTCCTTGCAGAGCATCTTGGATTCTCCTTGTGAGGGTATCGGGAAGCAGCCGAACAGGGGGCCTGCTTTTGGGCAGCTTCCGTCATGATAAGGATTGCCAAAACGCTCGACTCGGAGCCGTTTCTCTGCATGGAAAGAGGGAAAAAGGGAGAGAAAGAGAGAGAGAAGAGTAAGGGAAAGGAATGCATCACATTTCCACTCTTCATTTGGGCATCCCTATATTGCTTTAGCTCTGTATCTATAATTATTGATATTGAATGGTAACATCAATAGCAACACTGGAGATGTTACATTGTAGGTACAGTAGCAGTTGAGCTATATATGCGACATGTCACTGGCACAGCAAATTAAATTGGCAAAGATGAACATGCAATATTTGTGTTCACAGACTTATCACAAATTATACAAATATTTTCCATGGTGCAAAATGATCTCAAAGACTGTTTACACAATTCATTAAAGTAGAATTCCATTGAAAATTCTAAATATAGTAAATTTTTACATCTATGGAAAGCTGGTTCTGTAGAGATCACGAAAATATTAATTTCCAGCCTCACACTGCCATGAGAATATAAAAATTAACGATTCTAATCGCCCGTGCATGATCTCCTCATCTACCGCGAAACTGTGTGTGGCAGACCCCCTTTGTGTAGACGTCATTAACTGAACAGATCACACACTCAGGCACACTCGCCATACGCATTGTACACAAAATTCGTCATCATTCAAGAGCATCCCCTGTGCAAATGTTGATTCGTACCTATTGTTGTATGATTTATATTAATTAAGTATTTCCTTACAGTGATACACACATATTTGTCTTTTGAACATTTTCATTAATAATTAGTCATTCTGTCGTGAAATATGCCGATCTTTTTCTTGCATCTAGCTGTAGGCATTGGGCGCGCGCCGCACAACTTGGCCATTGCAACATACATGTGTACTCCCGTTCGTACGCTTCCCACGAGCGCAGTACTTGGTTTTCTGCACAGCTAACAAACGCTAGCTCCGATCCTGAAATCCTGAAATCCCTGCAGCCGCGGCCGTCTTACTCTTACGAACGAAAGTCTCATCTCAGCGCTGCCGGAGTAAGGCTAGTTAACTGGCGAGCTTGCTGGCGGCTGCGCTGGCCTGAATTATACGAGTCATACAGCTGTATCACCGATCTCTACATAGGGATCAGTGCTCTACGGGTCGGCCAGACATGCACATACGCACGTACTTGTATATAGTCCGCTACCCGTACGGCCTGCTATGCAACTCTCACCTTCCTGCTCATACTATACAGCACAAAACAACCACCGTGCCCATCGTACCCCGCAGTTGTTTGGAGGCGTAGCAAATGATGCGTACAGTATGCAGCTTAGCGTTGAGGCAAATCAAGGCATGCACCGATGATGCACGCTATCGTGTGTTCACAAACAACGTCCTGAATCTGGACTAGTTAACTCGCATGCTGTACTAATAACGCGCCTGAGGTAGCACAGCCGCTGCGCCTTCTCCACCGTCTCTGACTCTGTGTGTATGGCCGTCGCCATCGTCATTACTTTCTTTCCTTCCTCTTCCGTCTCCATCTCCCCCCCTCCCCCATCATCAATATCAGTATTGAAAGAAAATTCACCTGAATCATTCTCTCCAATGTCGATGTCAAGGTCTAGTGTGTTTCCCAACATGTTGGCTTTACTTTGGAGCAAGTTCGGAGTCAATCAATGGTTGTAATTGCGTTCAAAACCTATGCGTGAACATGTATGTATCGGGAGCTAGCTAGCTCGGTTGCAGACCATGTTCAAAGAATGACGTCATCATGCTGACAGCCTTCCGGAGAGTCGATAATGAAGAATTATGAAGTAGTAAAATTGTAAGTTTTGATGCTGGGTTACTCCGTTCTGTTAGATCGGCGAGGTTGGAAAAGTCAATATTTGGGTACCCTATACTATCCTTTATCATATGATACCAAAATATAGGCTATCTAAAATCAATGGTGTTCTACTTTAACATATGATATGGTGATCATGACTGACTGAACCATATATGGAAGGGCACATCAACCCTATAAAGATATGTGTCAAGAACAGATTGATCATGCAAAATCCAATATCCATATTCAGTACAGCTAACCAGTGGCAACATTCATTACAAGTGGGCTACAGAGCCAATTTAGTTCCTGCACTGAAAAAAAATAATTGAACATTTTCTGGGACTACTTTTTGAGCACATTGCCCAATTTGGCTTCAATTTTACATTGGGTCTATGGGAATTTTGGGGGTTCTTTTAACATTTTCCAGGGCTCTTATAAGCATTTCAGGGGCGAACTCGCCCCGAGCCTCTGCAATTCAAGACAGCCACTGTGAAACATGTTGTTTTCCTCAAAGGGCATAATGCATTGTGACATGGTTCCAGGTTTCTGTTTCATGAAATCGTGATTTAATAGCAGCTCCCACAAATTATTTGAATACAATCTAACCGATTATTTTTGCGTTTTTTGCGCAACACCGAATGAACGCGAATTTTATATAAACGCAACTTTAAAAATGTCCCGCTAGAAGCACAGGTCTTTGGGGGATCCCGGAGTAAAGAGTACTGGCATCTAAATTGCGCGTGTTGCATGCTGTGGCAAGTTGCACAGCCATCAGCTTTTTTTGCAGCCTTACATGTTCATGATAATGCTTTGTTCAGGGCTGTGTTGATGATTTCAAAGCATAAAGTGGATTGTTCTGCAGTGACGAGTATTTCTTGTGCACAAAAATAACATTCCGTGATTATGTTATAGGTGTGCTATACCCCAAATATTTCCTTGCGCGAAAATAACCAGTTTTGGTTTATTCCATGGAGCTCACCTGTGTTGTTTATTGCTGCTAAGAATCACATCGCAGCCTCCACAGCAGCGATGATCTTCTTCAGCTTTGCCTCGGTGTCAACATAGCCATCTCCATTCTGTGACAAAAGGGCACAGACATCGCAACACATTATATGGTTCATGTTTATGACTGCAGTAGCTTTGTTACGACTCTGCATGAAAAGAACTTATATTAATACACATTCAAAATCACCTTTTTTGTCACAAAAGTAGGAATGAAGGTACAATTTTATTTTGAGGTTGCAAAAACAGACCTTTGTATGTTGTACATTGAATGTAGAACATTTGCATGTCTTTACGTACATACATCGTCTTGTCAAAAACTGTTATCCACAGCAATATTTTATGTGATCATTTGTAATTGGTGTACATATGCATTTACTTTGTTCAGCAATACATGAACTTGAATTTCAATATGTGCCCTCCCCTTTTAGAAATTGTAGGATTCCAAACAGTGACCAACAGAATGTCTAACTTGCTATGAACAGCACATGAAATAAAAAATGATATATACTAGTATATAAACTGATGGTAATGTTATCACTAAATCTAAGCAACTATCGTTAGTTATATTTTGTCAAGATACGTTATTGTACCTTCTTGGAATGGATCAGCTGGTCGTTGACAGAGACCTCCAAGTACCCAGTGAGTTCTGGGGTCCCCTCGCCCACCTGTTTGAAGAACACAACAAAAATCACTTACCGCTCAGTTAAAGAATTTTCTTTTACTAAATCTTAATGCAATTATTTCAAAGATTTATTACTAGAATATTCATTGATAAAATGTCACCAGACCTGCTTCCAAAATAATTGACATCACTTGACTACATGGTGTTGCAATTTTATCTTGATTTGGGTTGTAACTTTTTACATCATTTTTAAAAAGAGTGAAATATTTTTTTTTAAACACCTAGTACCATTATTACTCGAATTTTTCGTCAAGAGGGGTAATCAAGTAATTTGCATTCTTGGTTCAATATAGGTACACTCAATTTTGTGCAAGATCAATGTATCTGGAATCTTACCACGTCCACCTCCCCCGCGAACACGTCTTCAAGTTCAGCTTTTATTCGCTGATACTGAAAGATAAGACAAAAATGCAGTTGTTCTCATGAAACTGACATATTCATACATCTAATAATGTCCAGTGGCCATATTCATGAAACTTGCTAAGCCTATAGTTAGCTGCAGCTGCTGAAGTGCATTCAGTTGTATGACAAAAAAGCAGTTGTTACAAAAACTGATATATTCCTACATTTCATATTGTCCAGTGGCCAAAAAAAATCATGAAACCTTACTAAGCCTAGTTAGTTGCCAATTTGCATTCAGCTACATGCTTTTTTAGTAACTAACTGGGCTAAATAATGCTTAGTTTAAGGAATATGCCCCGGCCCAGGGATCTTGCCAGTGTTGATTTCACATGGTACATGTATGCGCACCACAGAAAATACATGCAAACTTTGTTTTGGAATGTACATGTACATTAAAGGCAGATGCCATTTTACGTATGCTGTGCATTCAGTGCCTTATTCCAATGAGCCATTTCGTATATTATATGTATGAAGAACTTTCCTGCTAACTGCATACCATCGCGTTATGACATTCATCCGCATTTTGCGATGCAGATTCAATGGGTGGAATGTGCACTCTGAATATATTAGCAGTTGCTACTCGGATAAACCTCAGACAAGCTTTTGGATTACCAAAAGAAAACAAATAATTGATTGCCAATGTTTTAAAAATGTATGATGAAAACTATGAAAAACTAATGGAAATGTTATAGATTCTATGCTGTCGATGCATATGGTCCACCTGCATCAAAAAGCTTATGAAGAAAAAGAAAAGTAATACAAAGTAACAAGCTGTTTGCTCACCTTGGGACGGTACCCTCATCCACCGCTGCAGTAAGATAAAATGTGAAGACAAATTAATTCCATACATGTGCGGCCATTATTACACCAAATGAGTACAAGAAAAATGTAACCTTGACTTCAAGATTTTAAGGGAAAGTCCACCATGGAGTTACGTTGATTTTATTAACAACAATTAGAAACATGATGAAAGATATTAGTGAACATTTGATGAAAATCTCTCATAAGATAAGTTATGGTTCATTTAATCTTTCTTTTATTAATCATTTAATCTTTCAACATGAGAGTTACTCTCTCTTCTACATTGTAGAATACTGGGTGTGTGTTTTTTTAAATGTCCATTTTCTCTCTCAGGATTATTTTACATACCGCATTACCGGTACATGTGCATTTGATATTTACACACATACACTGTAGGCTCTATGAAAAAGATATTCCTTCATCAAAAACAAAACACGAGCCTGAGCAATTTATGGAATCACAACTCTTTATATTGGAGCAACTCACAAGTGTTTTAAAGCTTTAAAAAGTCATAACTTTCTTATTTGGCTTTGACAGATTTTATCTTGTAACTGAAATCTTTATGATACATGTATGATCACAACCAATTTAGAATCTTATTTCAAGCATGATATTTCAAAGTTGGGGGCATCTGCTAAATGATGGATGGGACATAAAAGCATTTTATCATGATTATTTATGGAATGCTTTTGACATGAGGTACGCTGAAATCCATACAGATATATGCTCGAGTTTCTTCTCCTTAAAATCCTGACACCTCCCATACAGCAAGTATACACACAGCCACAGGTATGACACCTCCCTTACTGCGACCAGCCCGCTCACGCAGTGAGCGGCGGGGCTGGACACCTCCCTACCTACGCTCGCGCTTGGCCACACTGCGGCAAGTGCAAGGAAGCACTGTTCCATGCCACTACCCTTGAAGCTTGAAATCCCCCGTACATCCCGCGCGCGCCCAGCCCAGCAAGCCCGGCGTAAAGAGATTCGACAGGAAGTCATGCATGACATGCCTTACTGCCAGACAATTTTTTCCAAAAGGAACACAACTAAATATGACAAATTTGAGTATACGATGCAATACTGTGCTTACCAATAAATCACTTTCACTTTGACCACCATTGTGGAACTAGGAAGATTGCTGAATTTCCTGAGACTTCGGAATACGCTGAGCATCTACGCAGCAGACGTTTTGTGCACGTATACCTGTACAATTTGCGTGTAAATGCGCTATGCAATGTGAAACTGCAATGGTATTTTTGCATACTGTGTAAACTGTATTTATGCGTGTACTAAAATGACCCTGCCCCAAAACTAGTCCGGGGTAGTTCTGTAACTAATAATTATCCATGCGCGTTCAAATAGAGTCTGTATAAAGGTTCAAACTTCAAACCCTATCGGCTTTTATAATTTAGCTGCTGTTATACTAGCATTTTCTAGTGAATGGTAACGCCCCCCCCCCCCAAAAAAAAAAAAAAAAAAAAAAAAAAAAATCCAGTTAGCATTTGTATAAATATATTCCCCACAACCTATTCATATATACCCCTGCATTAATTTACCCCGGCCGTATGCCCCCGCGGTATATAATTTTATGTTTTGTTTATTTTTTATCACCAATTTAGGCCTAACAAAGTCATAGGCCTACATATGTGTATTCGGAAAATAAAACTTAACAGGAAGCCTCGCGCGGCCGTCTTGTTTCAGTGGATATCCTATACATCGAGGCCCCCAAAGGATCCAGACTTATACATGTATGGCTAGTGGCCCATTCTCACCGCGGGGCCCTTAATCGACGCACTAGCAAAAATGCGTATTAGAACGAAATGGTAAGCGTATCACGCGTGAGACTATAGAATCTCCGTCGATCGGCACAACAGTTTCTGTCAAGCTACGCAATTACGAGTCAAAAAATGCAAGTTTCATCAAATTATCGTCTTTTGAAATTTTAAGCTACAAAAAATCACATTATTCGGTAAATGTCAAAATTATTTCATATTTGCCGACCAGAAAATCCGTTTTCTCCGAAATTCCTGCCGCACACCCGCACCGCGATCGCTTAATTCGGTAGCCGAGCGGAGAAGTCAGTTTGACCGTGATGCGCATGCCTTCGGCACTACATCATGCGCGTTCCGAGAAAATGCGATCGAAATGAAGACTCTCGTATTATTGCAGTCTCTTTTTTTCGGACCTCGTTCCATTTAACATCTAGGGTAGCGCGCGTTAAAGAAAATAGAATTCTTCTATCAATAGTCTACTTCAAACGTATATCACATGAACAAGCAAACTACAAATTTCTTTTTTTTTCTTTTTTATTCAAATCACCAAGTCACCATGAAATCGAACACATAATCGATCAAGAAAAGCCCATTGACAATGCACGTAAACGGTGCGGCGTTTAAGGGCCAAAACTTTATCGTCGACAAATATTGACAGGCTCACAGTTTTGCACTGAAAATACAATTATTCGTAAGTGTTTACTCAAAATGTCTCTGTAATATGATTTTGAAAATATAAAGCATGAAAGTAAGTGTGATTTAGTGTAAGAGTATATCGAAATACGTATTTGTTTTCGTCTCAAATCGTAAGTGCGGCGAGAATGGCCCACCCATCATATATGGGTGGACTGTATCATAAGTGGTCCACAAACCGGCCCCTACCCTTGAAACCGGCCCCCGCGTATTTCTGCGCAGTGCGCGTTATCAAAGGTTGGATGCGCGATTTATTATGTATTTACGCACTAGTAAACCAAATGCAAGATTTTCGGAAGCAAAATTAGACAAAATGTGCATTTGGCAATTGCACATTTTCGTTCGAAACATCTCCGTTTTTCAACTTGCGTTCGTACATCCGTGATTTTCTCGTCGATCGCCGAAACTTTCCCGTCATTTTTTCACTGCACTGGAACGAGCATGATCGACACGCAATACTGATGAAATGTCGGCGCTGAACTCGTCGGACTGACGGAGATATCGCACATTATCGGTAGGGGCCGGTTTCAAGGTTCAGTGATGTGAATGTGCGACGATTTATCGAGTGATATTCGAAGCGCAATTTCTCCGAAATTTTATCGTTAATCTTCAATCCAAAAATAGTTTTTGAAAGAGCATTATTTTGCTGATTTGTGTGTGAAATTTTAGAATTTTATTTGGTTATCTTGGAATGAAAATATTCAAAAGAAAACAAGAGGGCCGGTTCAGTGAGGCACCCGCATCTGATTGGAAAATGTGCGCAATGTGCATATTTTCACAAACACTCATTAGAACAGCTATAATTATATCAATTTGTCTCACACAGAAAATGAAATGATTCAGGGGCCGAATGGTCGATCGACAGAGGCCAAAGGGCGAAAAGTGCTATATTCATCGTTTGACCGTGTGCGGATGAACACGGAAATTAGGGGTGATGTGAAAGTCATTACGTAATAGCCTAGTAAAAATTGAAGCATTCTTTCAAACGTAGATTTGTATCGATTAGCACATGACTGCAGGATGTACCTGCGCGGCTTATGGTTAAAGGAATAGGCCTACTTCACCCTTAGGTTTCAGTAATAGAAGACACAAGTCATGAAAGAAACATATCAGTGAAGGTTTGACGCAAATCGATCGCTCAAAGGAAAAGAAAGATATTTGGTTTTTAAGTTTTGATTTTGTGACGTCAAGTGCGAGGTGTTCTCCCATTATGTTGTGTACTACTTTTTCCATAAATTGCCTTTTTTTTATATTCTTTGATGGACTGAATACATTATTGTCATAGCGATATGTGTGTAAAAAATATGCGTCTATAAATTGTCTAATCTCACGAGTGAAATGGTAAATATCCTTTTGAGAAAATTGAAATTTTCCAAGAAAAATTGTACAAAACACACTATGGGAGAGCACCTCGCATGTAACGTCACAAATCAAATATTTTTTTTTCTTGACCGATTTTCGTCAAACCTTCACTCATATGTGTCTTTCATGTCTCTCCTTTTATTGTAACCAAATAATATTATGGGTGAACTATTCCTTTAAGGTCCCCTGACATAAAAATGTATGTTGACTTAATTAATTTGATGCAACTTAGACAGAATTTATGCACAAACTTAACATTGTAATGACTACCTGCAAGTGTTTATAATAACATCACGTGTTAATACAATGCAAATTCATTTCCCCCTGACATAGATAGTCATTTCTGACATAAGGAAACGGTTATTCCCACACGAAAAGTTGTTAGATGGAATTGTATGAAGACATGCCGCTCTTGTGGGCAGCGGTGGAGGTAGTATTTGCAATGTTCAGTTTGTGCATAAATTCTGTCTATTATCTTGCTAATTTCTTCCTTTGATGATGTCACAAGGGGAATCTTGAGTTGGAGGATATTCTGGAAGCGGGGCTTATCAGTGCTGAGAAAAAAAAAATGAAGAAACATTGTTTTTAGGACACATAATTCCATTGAACAGTTATAGTGACATATTTAGTTGTATCAAATTAGGTTAACATACATTTTCATGTCAGGGGACCTTTAAGAAGTTCACCACAGGCCTGATCACGGAGCTATTACAAAAGCCATGGCCTAGCTGACGCAGATGAACCTGTTTCCAACACCGGCCTTCATACACTGTCTGTAGTCATTACATGTATTTCAGAATAGTTCCATGAAGTAGTATACACGAAATGGCAATACAGTGTTTTCATTTTCTCCTCAAATTAGGTTCTTTGCTGTTGATAGTGAGTTATCTGATATGCCAAACTCTCTTCACCACGCCCCCTCCCCCCTGCACACACCATGCACCACCACCACAACAACACTTTACAGGCTTTACGAGCCCCTGCTCTCTCTCTCCCCCCCCCCCCCCCCGCCAATCACACACACACACACAACACACACACACATACACACACACACACACACACACACACACACACACACACACACACACACACACACACACACACACACACACACACACACACACACGTACACCACCACCACCACCACCATCACACACAATGGCATAGAGTGCCAGCAGCCATTTAATTAACGAAGATTCATTGCACTCTGCTTCTAGTCACAAAAGAGCACTTTACAAAGATTTTCTTTGATCTCCCATGTTCGAATCCGCCGATTCTCTGGGTGATTTTTGCCTGGATTTGACGTATTGGATGCGCAGAAGAATTTGGGGAAATATCCTCACCCCATATTCTTGCGCAGTTGTGCTACGATGCATCTATAAAGATTTAATAGAGGAATATTGTTACAATGTGGCAAAAAGGCTCTAAACGTGATGTCAAGTTGCAATACAAAGTATCAATTTCACAATGTTCCGCATCATATCCCATTAAAAAAAATGCATGAAATGTTGCTTTCAGATATTTTCCCGAAGTTTCGGACAAGTAACATGAGAAACGTGCCCAGCTGCGCTCAAGCTAGTATTTTCATCTCAAAAATATCAAATTTTGTATTCGCTTGTCCTTATTAACTACATAACAAGCACTTAGTGACAAGATTAAAAGCTCATGCAGCAGCGAAAGCTGAAATGTATATGTATAGGAATGTGTATGACCTATTGAAAAATCCAGGAGAACGTGACGCAATCGCGTATGCATTATATTGTTGAGAGCAGCTGCTATGTCATGAATATTAAGTGGCGGAATCAAACCTTGTTCAAAGGGATGGATATCCATGTCCTTAAATATCCTTGGTATGTTCAACGATTGAAGCCTGGGCCAAGCATATAAATGATTTGTACCGTAGTGCACGCCCTCCACTTCACCTCGGGAACTAATCAATTCCACAAGATTCCTCATGCGCATGGTCATGGACTATTAACTTTTTGTATAATTGCCTTGGCCCGAAAAGCCTCTGTTCGCCTACGCTATGTGGCATTGGTTTTACTCTAAACAGGACTGGTAATGAATGCAGAATCCAAGCAGTCGGGATGAAAGCAAGCCATATAGGCTACTCTCTGTGCCGTAGTATACCACCATTACTAAGACCATAGTGAAGTTCCTGCCCTCCCATTTCCCAGCTCGTGATTTAAACTGTTTTAGCGTGCAAACAGTGCTCAACTTATACGAGCAGAATAAATTCAAAATACAGGCTATTAACTATAATTATGTCCTTAAAGAACACGTCGTAATCTTCAAGAATCAATTCAAATTCAACTCTATAGACCATTTAAAAATGGTTATGAATACAAATTTCATTCATGCTGTTCAAACAATATATACGTCACTAATGGTAACCCCAAAGCTTGTTCAATGTTTTTCTGAATAACAACAACTAATAGATTCGGAGTGCATTCCGGCATAAATTGAAATTTGATCACTAGATACAGGTGAATGTCATACTGACGACTCACTACTATGCAGGTCGAGAGAAAGTTGTTAATGCATAACGAAAACAGTTCATCCAAATTGAATACAGTACATGAGATAGCAATAAACATACAAAACATTGAACATTTCACATGTACAGTAAAAAAAGATTAAATGAAAAGCTGTGGAATTAAGCACATCATGCAATGTATACTGGTATATTAAATAGTTACATCACCCAAGTCTACCGTTGTCCTACGTCTCAAATAATGCCCTAACAATGATACATAGACCAATAGAATATCGAAGTGCGACGTCATATGGACATGTTGTCAAACAACTGGTTCTATGTGAGTCGAGCAAATATCGGTGACCAATAGCGGGGACTCTCTTTGGGTCTAGCTTGGGAGTGCCCGACACTCGCCCGCTAGACAATGTCGCACTAATGAAACATCACTGGAGCGATGTTGTTCAGAACCAGCAACCTGCTAAACAATGGGTATATTATGACGATAGCACTTCAGTATTCTATGAAAGGATTGAAATTGACCTATAGGGACAGTGAACTATTGAATGAACAGTTATTTTAACTGCACTTTGATAACAGATCGATGGGAATTAGGGGCGACATTGGAAGAGGAAGGAGAAAAAAAGAGAGACAGGTTACTAGGACTAGTTGGAAGATGGATGGAAGAGATAGAGATGGGGGGGAGAGAAAGAGAGAGAGGAGAGAGAGAGAGAGAGAGAGAGAGAGAGAGAGGGAGGGAGAGAGAGAGGGAGGGAGAGAGAGAGGGAGAGAAAGAGAGAGAGAGAGAGAGAGAGAGAGAGAAGGGAGGGGAGTGGAGAGAGAGAAGAGAGAAGAGACAAACAATCCATACACAATTATAAAATAAGCATCAAATCATTCAGAATGGGATGACATGTATCTACTACGAGAGATGGCGCTAGACCACCCAAGTTAAAAAGTAATGTTGATTTTGAAAAGAAATGTTAGGCCTACACCAAGTTGTATGGATAGAGTGATCCATGCTGTAAATTGATGAAGAACAAGTTAGAAATGTTGATTTGTTGTTCATGTCATGAAAACAATAAATGTTTCAGTGACAATAGGGTAATTACATTACAAAACCCCTCTAGGTTCCTAAATGTATAGGGCTGCAATTGCGCCACCCCCCCCCCCCCCCCCTTTTCCCAACTGAAGAGGTAATCATACAAGAACATGTAAAACAATTTTTTTTGAAGAATGAATATGTAATGTAGTTACAGTGCTTCAAGATTTGTCAAAATTCCAGTTCAAAACAAATCCTCTTATTTATTTGTCCCATTTCACTCAAACACATACACACACACACACACACACACACACAGATTCTCCACATGGTAGTAAAAGAAAAGATGTCAAATTCATAGTACATGCATATCACTGTAAAGTTAATGCAAACATCTAAATTATAATTTGATTGGTCATATGCAGCATATCTCCAAAATGTAATTGCAAAATAGTCACATTGGACACATTCAAAATATCTTTATTTCTCAAAGGCTCAGGAATATGATTATTCCAAGACAATTGCATATTAAATACACGGTATTCATTTATCAGTACTCACATCAAGAAGATCCTAGCCTAATGTGGATTACAGTGGACTGTCATTTCAACAAACATTGATAGAACAAAAGCCCATGATACACATGGTACACATTAAAGAACTGCTTTGGTCCCAATGTTGACATTTTCATGATGACCCCAAAGAGTTTGATAAAAGGAAAGTTTAAAGTATACTTGACTGCAGATAAAATGGCCTGAACATTTACACCTTGTCACTGTTCATTTCAAATGTAAAGGTGTAATATACTCACAGCTACTTCAACAGCTAGATGAGTGCTCAGATTTGAATATTGGTATAAAAGCAAAAACACCCATAAGTTACATCAAATGAGACTTCATTTTTAGCCTGCGCATAAAAGTCACCATATTTTATTAACAGAATGATGTACTTGAAAGACAGGTCTACCTTCCCCCTTTAAAAAAAAAAATCGAATACCTCTTTAAAAGTGCATACTGTCCGAAGTTTGTGTACCGGTATGTTTATTTGAAAGCTTGAGCCAATCTGTTCCTGGCTACCTACATCCCACTGCAAAGAACACTTAACGTAATATTCCAGTAAAACTACCGGTATATCAGTTGTTGACAAGTGCTTCACGCTACTGCTTTAAAAAATGGAAACAATATTTCTTACCATGTTGGGAGATTTCTAGTCTCACTGTCTTCAAGTTTGTGTGGTTTGGTCATTATTTGATTTTGTTAAATAAATATGTTTCTTCTTTTAGTTTTACACACTGGTAATAAGCATTAAGGATGATACTTCTGTACCCACAAACCTACACTTTTTTATTGTAACTTTTTTATACCACACTTAATGTGCATACCTGCACACAAAGTATGACTTTACAGACAAACATGTGCATGAACTTAGAAAACAATATTGAAACAAGATCAAACAAGCAAATAAAAAACAGGCTAGCAAATACTTCGAGAATGCAATGTCCCATGTTCTGAACAGAATCAACTCAATTTCTGGGCTGTACATGTAGCAATTTCTCCAATGTTAAATCTTTACCGACATATCTGTCTTAGCTTAATATATTAGACTAAAGAGTGTGCATTCAGGAAATTCAAGAAGTAATTCGAGATGCAACAGCTTGTGCCATGAATCTGATGCCCATAGTAGATTACCTCAAGAGAATGAGCTTTTCTGATAAGTCAGAATTTGCTCGCCCATTGATCCCACTGAGGTATCCGGGTCTCCTGGCCTGGCCACCTAGCCACCTGGGATGGTATTCCAAAATGCTCACGTAGGAGAAATCTGACCCTAACTCTAGGTTTTCTTAAAACTGGTATTCCAAAATCTCTCCTAACTCCCCTTCAAAGTTTCTCCAAACTTTATGCAAAATCATGCAATTTAGAACATCAGGAGGATTGGTATTCCAGAATGCGCCCATGAGAGGATTTAGGAGTATATTTAGGTGAATATTTAGGAGAACCATCCCCTGTCCTAGCCATTCATAACACACACACACACACAAAAACGTAGACACACTGACACACATAATGATTAGGTTTGGCATCTACAGAGATAGGATGAAACCTCGGGGGAAAGTCCTGATGAGATGGAATTGTGATTGGCTCTTCGTAAATGAAACACTTCCCACCATCAGCTAATAAATGCGCACTCGGCGTGGTCAAAGTCAAACCCTCCCTAATTTGCATTAAGAGCATCCTAGAAGGACATTCTGGAATACCAATTTCGGGCTCTCCTATGCACCTTTTACCTTAGGAGAAAACTTATCAGGAATTTTGGAATACCAATCCTGCTGTTCTCTAGCCTTGATATTCAACATGATATTCCTCTACTTCGACATCATTACACTCCCTGTGAGCCAGGCCATTCAAGTGTCCTTTCATTCCTTCTCTTCGCTCCAGGAGGCTACCAAGCCCATTCAGCGTCCGACACAGTCATTATCTGTCATTGAGCCAGTCCCATTCGTTTCCTCCTTGCCTCTGTCTTGTCTTTGTTGGTTTGTACTCTTTGAAGATACTGCAAAGAAATAAACAAAATATGATTATGCCTCATGTCCTATGATATTACAATAAACATGCCAAAAATTGTACTACAATCCACATACTGGTAAATTAAATCATCTATGCTTTATAAGTTTTATTTCAAAACAAAGAGAAATATCATTAAAAAAAAACACAGATGTAAGGGTAACAAAACTTTACACGGAGTACATAAATCATTATAAGATGTAGAATAAGATCAAACTCTGAGTCTCTGACAAACATTAACAAAGAACAGCTATGACAAAATGGTTTCAGAATTACATGTAAAGCATAATTATCAGAACTTCCAAAATATGCAACAACTCTAATTGCTGAGCAATCAAAATGTTGACCTTTGATAAATGATTGAATCATTCAGGCTCACCCACTCTATCACAACAACGTGCCAGTTCTTTACAAACAATACCTGTACCTCCTTCTTTATTGCTTTAATTAGTGATCTAAACCTTATAAAGGACATAGAACTTACTTCTTTCTTAAAACACTTGTTCATGGCTGTGTTGTACTCGTCACATGCTCCCACAAACTTCTTTAATGGATGCTGAAAGTGAAGCAGAAACACAAGAAGATATCAATTATAGATTACCTGCCTGGACTGATATCAGTCATTGTTCAAGACTGGGAACCACCAGGAACAACCTTGATGACAACGAGTTCCAGTGTGCTGTTCACATGGCTAGCAAGCATGAACTTCACCTTAAATTTTATCTTCATCTTTGTCTTTGATTGCACATTGGTACGAGCGGAACTTAGATATGTATTAGTCTACGTTGGTTGAAAAAAGATGGAGATGAATCTTTTAATCGTTGGACTCAAACACCTCATTTCTATTTTTCAGGAGAAATACATGCACCATGTTAACATGTTCCACTTAGACGTTATGTTTCTGTAGGAGACTTATACAAGTAGTAACAACTTATTCTTTAACTGATGCTAGAATAGCATTAATGATGACAGATCATTTCTCAAAAAGAATACTAATATGTGTTTACCTCTTTTGATGAAATGTTTACACTAACACAGTAACGAAATAACATGTTATCCTCTACTGCTCTAGGCTCTAGAGACCACACTCTATATTCGCTGGGTTTATTTCAACATAAATACAACCAATGTCTAAATGATGCAAGACGATTGATGAAATGGAGAAAGAAAAAATAATAGATGATAAAAACATTTTTTAAAGCATAAAGGTAATGATGTACAACAGTCTCTGCACTCTCAGCTCAACTTAATGTTACTGATTACTGGAGTGTTAAAATGTACTAACATCAACATGATCAAGCTATATCATGATGATAATCAACATGATGATAATCAACATTTTGGTTTGCCATCATATAACAAGCGCCATGTCTGTTCAATCATATGACAAGGCAATAATAGCCTGACCCACGGATCCCGCATGCAGCCGAAACTTCCCCCGCCCCGCCAGCTGGCCAGCTCGCTCTGAGGCCGCCGGTGCGATCGCGACGATGTGAAACAGATCAAACAATTTAGTTACTTACCTCTTTGTGACAAGACAGCAATTGCTTGATGATTAAATTGCACTCAGCTGAGTGAAGATGGGGAGAAAGATCAGGGTGCATTTTTGACTGATGTGTCCTTGACAATTTCTTTAACAAATTTTCTACATAAACAGCCAGGTAACCGTACGAACACGAAGGGCCTTGTTGAGAGTTATATAATTTTGTTGTAGCTTTGTAGCCAGCCCATAGGCTACTTTAGACATTAAGATGTTTTGGCTTTAAAACAAACAGCTTTCATAAGTCATTAAAAAAGACACTAACTTATCTAAAATCTTGATTAATTATACAATTCATCTAGAAAAATTGAAAAAAAAATGTAATCAATCCATTATCTTGAAATAATTCTAGTTAAATAATGTGAATTCGGATATACAAAGGCTAAATGAATCATGAGCGGAATATCGCGCTATCGATACCTTAACGATCTACTACCCGCGCCGCGCCGGTTGGTTTCACGTGTGTTCAGTCTTTGATGAGCAGAAAAAGGATCTCTATTTCTTTCCCCGTATTTTTTGAGATTTTAAATCCCCCAAATATCCAACATGGCGTTCGAACAGGCTCAATCTACAGTCCAGGGAATGTTACATGGCATCAATAGGTAAGATGAAACTACAATCTCGATCGTATGTGTGCCATCTGTGTCCGTCATGTCCGTGACTGTGTCTGTTTCAACCGTGAGTGTGAGTGGAAAATGGAAGTGAGTGCGATGTGAATGTGAGCGAGTTGTACTACATGACTGCATCATGTACTCGTGGGACTACAAACACGGTACTGTAATCTGTACAATACTGATAGTGATACTTTAACTCAATCCCATTCAACGTGCTCATTTCATTTGTTTGCTGTAAGAAATTAACCGCTCACTCTGCATGATGTTCACCAGTGTCCTTTGTTTACCTGATACCCGAGGCTTGATAATCCTTAGTCTTAGACAGGAATAACCGTCTCTTTCGAATTCGGGGCATTTATCAAAATTACATTTTTGGACATATACGCCCGTTCAGAGGAGCCAGATGCATTCTTAGCGGATCCAACGTCCTACAGAGACTGATTTTTCATTCTAGATTGACATTTACATGATATAAATATGCCATTGATTTGATTGTGTGTTAACTGAATACTGAATGAATGAATCATTCAGTGAATGTGAGGGCATGGCTGCACGCAGATAACTAAGTGTGACTTGAATCATGTGTAAATACTACTTATACAAGTACTAATACTACTTGTTTAAAATGATTGTGTGTAAACTTCACTACTCTGATGGTTTGGAAATGACAATGCATGACAGACACGGCCGTGGAGGGCAGATTGTGAAGAAATTAAGCCACATAAATGACAAAAAGAAGCAGTGTGTTGTTCACTTCTTCTTGTCACAATAGTTCAAACCAAATATTTATTAGATATTTTTGTCATATCTTGCGACAGCATGTGTAATTTCATAACTCCTCTTGCTCAATCATCAACAGGCTCTTAATTTATATTATCCTGCTTATTTATGGCATGGAAAGCATGTTCTTTCTCTAATATCTTTGTTTAATAATTGGATATTTTGTTTAATCATTTGGTATTTGTGTCATTTTTCTTTCATTATCTTAAGGCAGCGTGTGTGGGTCCACATGCCCTCGGCCAACAGTGAATGATTTCACTTTTGTGGACCCTCACCCACACGCGTCTCTTTCTGTCGTCTATATTCGATTGTTATGTCCTTTGTTCTGTTATCTGTGTCTTTTCTTCTTGTGATGTGATATGTAACATTACTTTTATAGTCAAATAAAAAATAGTAATCATAAGAATTAGTGTATTGGTAGATTCTATAGCAAATTGGAACTGGCAGCATGCCTTTGAATATGGAGCAATAAATAAGGGCCAGATTTAAAATCAAACTGTCCTGAACTGGTACATTGCAGTGACTTCACAGTCATACAGTGTATATTCTTATTGTTACTACATACGCTCCAGCTCAAAGGAATTGGCATAGGGAAAGGGAAAGGGAAGGAGCCGCAGTTTTAAACTACGGTATATTTTGTCCAGTTCAGCATCAAACAGGATGCTTTTTAGGCTGAAGCAACATGTTTGTTGCTCAACTGGACAAAATATTCCATTGTTTAAAACTGCGCTCCTTCCCTTTCCCTTTGCCAATTCCTTTGAGCTGGAGAGTATAGACAGAATAAAGAGGACATCTTAAGATGATGCATTCTGGTTGCATTGAGTACATTTTGCGTTTTCTTATATTTATCATCAGGTACAATCCAGAAAACATGAAGTATTTGGAACAGTATGTAGAGATCCAGGTCAGAGAGAATCAGTATGATCTGGAGGCAAATCTATCTGTTCTGAAATTGTAAGTATCCACTCTTAGAAGTTCGTCATTTGTAAACATCACAATACAGGGAAACCCCGTTATAACGAGGGGATCGGGACCCACACTTTTTCCTCGCTATAGCCGATTGCTCGCTATACCAGTACGTGATCAATACATACAGAAAAAATGCATATATAGGACTACACATGACCGTGTGCATGCAATGAATGATCATTGAATGCAATATCCAGGCACGGCCGGTCGTACACGCGCGGTGTCGCATGTGTGTAGAGGCGCCATGTGCATGCGTGACTTCACGGGGGCATGCAGTACCCAGAGCTAGCTGTATAGAGATACGGCTCTGGCAGAGACAGTACCGCACGCACGTAATGTGGACATGTATCATAGATGTATGCATGTGTGGCTGTGTGTGTGTGTGGATTCTTGCACGGTGTGTGTGATCAGTGTTTAACGGCGCAAAGAAAATTGCTTGACTATGTGCTGTTGTTGCATTTCCCTCGCTGCGCGGCGTGGCTGTAACGGAGTGCTCGTAATAACGGGGTTGATTTCTTTTCTTTTTCCTTATTCTTGGGCTGGGAATTTGCCTCGTTATAGCAGAAATTTCGCTATAGCCGATCTCGTTATATGAAAACAGAATACACGGAGGTCTATGGAAGAAAAATCGGGCCCCAAGAAATGTCCTCGTAATAACAGGGTTCTCGCTATACCCGTGCTCGTTATAACGGGGTTTCCCTGTACTCGGTATTGTTTGTGTAATGATATCAACACTCGACTTGTGTTTGCTAGTTCTATGTAGAAATTTGAGGATTGACATCACTCTGGAGTTAAATTGTATGAGAAAGTTTGGCACTTTTTTGAAGGACATGAAACACCTCCTTGGCCCTGATCACTTGTCAAGTCTTCACTAGTATACATCTTATTTAGTGGGTCATGATAACCCATTATAATGTGTATGTGACTTATTTTTCTCTACACTGTATGTGACGGTAAAGTGTAGCTCAAGGCATAATGATTTTTTTACCATTCAAACATGCCCATAGAACTTGTAGAATTTATCCCCATAAGAAACCTGTTTAAACTTGGAATTGAATGTACATGTACATGTATTGACTGGACTTTTCATTCATTTACATTTTAAAATGAGGGATACACTTTGTGCCCAGGTTAACATGTAAATGTAGGTTTTGGAGGTTTTTATTCCTATTGTGTTCTTTATCTTACTTATCCAGATACCAGTTGAATCCAGGATATTTCAAGATGCCCATTGCAGCTCAGATTGTTCTGAAGGCCATGACCAATCTTCCACACACAGACCTCACCCTCTGCAAGTGCCTCATAGATAGTGATGTTGTATCCTTTCTCAGATAGCTTGTTACTTGTATGGTATTATTAGATCAGTGGAGAAAGGGTTTTTAGTAGTGGGTTTCTTGAATTGGGATTCAATTGTCTCATTTGCATACATATACATGAATGCTATTGCTTTTCTTTTAATACTAATAATCTGATATTTTGCTAATTTGCTTGTAAAATAAGTCATAGACAAAAAGAGGGAGAAGAAGACTGGCAATTATGATACATAATTTAGAGAAAGACATCAAGTCATTCTATGATTCATAACTTTCATACCTTGCAGTACTTTTGTAATTTTGTGTGTAGTATTATGCATTCTGTTCTTCACTTACAAAAAAATGACAAAGTAGGTCCCTGGTGAGATGCACTGAAAATAAGTTGACATAATTTGTGCGTGCATTTTTTGAGGAGATGACATGTGAAGAGTGTACTATTATGTGGAACATTTCTCAAAATTGTTGCCTTTACCAAAAAAAAAAAAAAGAGAATAGTACTGAGACAAATGTTATTTGTATTCTAACAGTGTGAGTGGTATAATCTTTGCACATGATTTATAAGCAGTGGTTATTCATGTTACAAATCTCTTCAGTGAAAACCAGCTGTACTGATCTAGTAATTTCGAAACCAGTAAATTCTAAGTGAATGTATCTACTCAGATATGTTTATCAATAGTAATGTAAAATGTCTAAATAATCTTTATAAGTGGAGAGATTTACCAGAGTTGAAAAGGAAAAATGACTCTTTTTTATTAAATAAGGGGAAATGTTTTTTATTTTATTCATGCAATATGCCATCATCAAAGTTCCTCTCGAAAGATTTATCAGTATTTTTTTTATGCCTCCGCCACGAAGTGGCCGGAGGCATTATGTTTTCGGGTTGTCCGTCCGTCCGTCCGTCCGTCCGTCCGTCCGTCCGTCCGTCCGTCCGTCCGTCCGTCCGTAAGTCCGTCCGTCCGTCCGTCCGTCCGTCCCGTCCGTCCCGAATCCGTTTAGGCAATATCTTGAGAACCGTTCAGCAGATTTGCTTCAAACTTGGCACATGTATGTATTGCATGAAACTAAATGAAGTGTGCAAAATTGGGGTCAAATCTGATGGAGGTCAAAGGTCAAAGGTCAATGAACTTTGTAAAAATTGCCCAAAAATGACCTTTTCCACAATAAATCCAAAACCAATGATGCGATTCTCATTAAACATGGTACAAAGATGGATCAATCTTTGGGGATAGACTGGTGAAGTTTTTGGTAAAATTCCTGAAAGGTCAGAGGTGAAAGGTCAATGAAATTTGTGAAAATTTGCCAAAAATTGACCTTTTTCACAATAAATCCAAATCCAAGGATGCAGTTCACATTAAATATGGTACAAAGATAGATCACTACTTGGGGATAGACTCGTGACATTTTTGGTAAAATTCCTGAAAGTTCAGAGGTCAAAGGTCAATGAACTTTGCCAAAATTGGCTAGAAATTGCCCCAAACTTTAAATTTTTCACAATAAATTCAAATTTAATGGTGCAATTCCAACCAAACACAGTGGAACGATGGATCACCACTTGGGGGTAGACTGGTGACATTGTTGGTGAAATTGTTGGAAGGTCAGAGGTCAAAGGTCAATGAACTTTGCAAAAATTGATATTTTTTCACAATAAATCCAAATCCAATGGCGCAATTCTAACCAGACATGGTACAGAGATGTATCACCTCATGGAGGTAGACTGGTGAAAGTTTGGGTAAAACTCCTGAGAGTTTGAAGGTCAGAGGTCAATGAACTTTGCCAAAATTAGCTAAAAATTGCCCCCAAAGTGATAATTTTTAAAATATATCCAAATCCATTGGAGCAATACCAACCAAACAGGGTGCAAAGATGGATCACTACTAGAATGATGACATTTTTGGTGAAATTTCTCTTTGCCAAAATTGGCTAAAAATTGCCCCCAAATAGATATTTCTCACATTGAATCCAATACTAATGATTCAATTCAAACCAAGAGGTCAAAAGTCAATGAACATTGCCAAACCTGGCTAAACTTGAAAAAACAGAATGTTTCATTTCACATTGGAGCAATGGTACATTGCCCACCAAACATACACATATTCTGAGAATAGCAAAGAGGCGGAGGCATATTTATCGACTGCGTGGCAGTCGAATTGCTCTAGTTTACCCATGCTCTAGAAGGTCTCTGACACAGAAATAAATTAATTGCAAATTGTTTTTATTTCAATGTATTTGCTCTCATCCTCCACTTGCAATTGCTCTTGAGGATGTTTGTTCTGAGTAGTTTATTAAATTATCATAGTTCAGAGATATAGAATACGGAATTACATATACATGCACATTATTTTCCTGAATAAAATTTCCACAGCAAGAAGAAGAACCACTAAAAACAATTTGTTTCTTTGCACAGTTATTAGAAACTTGCAATTTCAAGACATTTTGGGTAAGTTTAAGAAAAACATATTGTCATGTAACTTGTGTAATCAAAATAAAGTATTGGTGAGATATTTCTTCTGGGCTTCTTGTTGTGTTAGGAGTGACGAAACAAACTTTATGGAGCATTATTTTATGAATTGTAAAAGACCAATAGAGATTGATCGATTGAAATACAACACACAAAAGTCTTGCTGAAACAGTAGCCCTTAAATAAAAATACATTCTTGAAGGTAAGGGGCTGGTAAGTCATTTGAAATCAAACAAGAATGGTACTCATGGTCATGGTCATAATTTAACTGGGTCTAACTGTGATTACCACTTCTACCCCTTACCTTTAAGATGTAAGAAGCATAAGAATTCAAGACCAATCCTTACACCTCAATTTCATTTTCTAAGAACTCAGATGTGTAGATCCAATTTTGCATCGTTTTGTGATATGTGTCGATTGAAATGTCAATACTTGTCCATGGTAACAGGTTTCTCCTTGCCTCCAACAGATCGAGTATGAATCAAGACCTGGGGTTCTTCAAAATGTTAATGGCTTCCACAACGCTATTCGTAAATGTAAGCAAAACCTCTCACCTTACTGTGTGAACCCTTATATTTAGAGTGCCACACATATGCCTTGGAGTTTCAGCGTCCTTAGAGCAACAACATAATACATAACCCACAAATCTATAAATACAATTGTTAATTACTCCCCCTTCTGTATTACCTAATGTACCTGACTGATAAGGGCAGTTCCATAGGTTGGTGGACATGAGCTTAAAAATTGAAATTCAATATTTTCTTGAATTTTTTAATTCTTTTAGTCCTTCATACATGATGGTTTCAGGAACAAAAAATAAAAAGTTCATTTTAATATGTATACTTTGGAAAAAAGTGGTCGAAAGTTCCATTCTGTACCAAAACACAAGAAAAATAGTGAAAATGAAATATGCCTTATTACCATTTTGCTATTGCAACATCATACCACTTTATCTTTCTGAAGTTTAGAAGAGTCAAATTACTTTAAATACACAACAGCTTATCAAGTTAATTTGTAGTACTCATTCAAAAATAAATGTTGTAACCCGCTCAGGTGATGTAAGTCTGGATGTAACGTGAGTAACCAAAAAAAACACGACTTTGTTTTCTGAGAGAAAAATTCTTCACAGTTAATTGGTGGGATTTTCAATTCTCGTCCTTCAAACAATCTTTGAACCGGTGATGACTATCAAAATCATTAAAAAATACAATTTTTTTTTAAAGATGATGAAGAAAAACTAACGTGAGTAACCATCATGTAACGTGAGTAACCAGTAAAAATTATGAGGTTAGGTAACATTTTTTGTGGGATGTCAAGTTTTAAGTCTCATGGTGATCACACTTGGTACAAATGATGTGTTCTCATGTGTCTTCATGAGGATGATGGGGTTGAAGGTCATCTAGGGGTCAAAAGGTCAAATTATATGAGGCTGTGTGCATCATTTTCCTCAAAGCTTTCATTCGATTTGCTCTCATTTCTTTATTTCTGCATCAATTGTAATCACACTTGGTATAAATTATCCTTGGGTAATACCACATGTGTTGATGAGGATGATGAGGTGAAAGGTCATCTCGGCACCATCTTAAATATTTGAAAAAAAAACTAAGTACTGTTTGTCAATTGCGAAATCAGGCGAGACTTGTGGTTTGCGAACCACCTTGTTTTATTTACACAGCCCAAGCCAGATCTCGTACAGTTTAGTGAATACATTACCAATATACTGACCAATAAGTAAAAGAGAGGCGGAAAATTATTCAGAATCTTACCTTTAAACATGAACTGGTGTCTGAAATCCTACTCATATTATTACAGAAACGGAAACATGAATCTTATACATATTATTGAATTTTAAGTGACATTTATGTTGTTGATCATACATGGACAAATTGTAATGCGAGTAAACCGTAACATGAGTAACCACTTTATCTGCACCCCAAGTAAAAACCATGTGTTCTTTATTCTTTTAACTATATACAGTTCGTCTCCCGAATATACTTCTTTGAAATGGATATAATCAAGTTTCATGAAAGCCTTGTATGAGGACACTTTTCACTTGTGTCAACTTTTCATTTTATGCATGTCAAATCATGTAACGTGAGTAACCGACACATTTCAAAGATTTGCCAGGAGCATAATATAATTTCCCAAGTTTTGTTTTTATCCAAAGGATAGTCAGACTGTGTACTTTGTTGTGATAAATAGATGTTTAGTTCCTATCAATAATAATGGAGTTACAGCTCCAAGTATGAGTCAAGGTGTCTTTAAATGTAACGCGAGTAAGCGAGGAATAGCCCATTAGAAGTTTCCTAATGCTGTTCACCTGCTGCTCAATTAAAGTGTATGGGGTCAAGTACCGTGATCTAAATTATTTTTGGTTGCTAACTTCATCCTAGGGTAAGGATTAGAGTTATGGTTGAGACATCCCAATTCCAATTCTAAGCTTAAGTTCGCAACGTAAAAGGATCCAGACTACAGGATTGCCCCCAGTGGTCTTCCATTATCCAAATAAAGTTTACTTCCCTTTGCGTTTTAACAGTCATCTGCCACGTGATCAACAGCACGTACCAGACGATAGAGCGGCAGCAGCTGTCGGAGCTCCTGGGGATCCAGGACAGCCAAGAACTGAAGCGCTGGATGGCCTCAAACGACTGGAAGGAGCTGGAGGGAGGCCAGGTCTTTATCTGCAACCAGGAGGAGAGCGTCAAGACCAAGAACATCACAGAGAAGATCGGCTTCGATAGTACGTTCCTTGCCTCATCCAAGGGAGTGATATTCATTTCACTGAAATCTGAAAAGTTTTTATTTTTTTATTCTTTAGAGTTACTCGTTTTTTATGTCTTCAGAGTTGCCCGTTTTTTAGACCAAATCCTGAATAAATGCCCGATACATGCTACTTCTGGACAAATGTCAGGCCTTCTGCTTTGGTTTCATGTTTTGTTTTTAGGTGGCGTGTAGTCAAATTGCTCTAGTTTCAATATCTCACCCTGAAAAATGAACAAATAGTTTGGCTTTTAGCTCCAAAGTCCACAATTTACATTTAATATTAACAATTGTACTGCATAATTAGAAATTTTATGGACAATTGCACTGATTTGTCATTAGCTATCAAGTAAACAGTTTGTACTACTTGCATAACACAACAAAAGAGATCTCCAGAACATTAATAAAAGGCATTATGCAGGTGCCGAATGGGAATTTCTTGAAACCTTGAGGAGTACATGTACTGTACCAATAACAATCTTCAATAATTGCATTTTAAGTAGAAGCTTCTTTCACTTCAAAGTGTATGTGTGCCCTGAAAGCATGAATAGGCAAGTAACATTGATTTGAAAAAGATAAATGTTCTCGTTAACCATGTCTTGAAACTTGTTTTTCCTTTCAGATGTGGCTACAGTCATGAAGATTTCACAGTGATGCAGAAAGAGCTCTGTGGCTGCCAACTTCACAAAAAGCAACATCAAATATCTTCTCAGGAGTATCGCTGGACACTGGCATATGGAATGAAAGAACTGTTTTACTAGGAGAAAGAGACAATACCACGAGCTGTGACGACACTTCTCTTTCATGGATTGACACTGCGTTCAATGCAAACTGCAGTCACTGTGTGTAATGGAGACCCCCCCCCCCCCCCCCCCCCCCCAAATTAATGAAGAGCCTTAGTGGGGTTGAAGGTGTAATGGGTATTGACCATGTGTACTTTGTAATAAGACTTAATTATCAACAGATGATATTCCTTGATGCTGAGAAGCGTTTCTTCACTAGTTTTGGTCAATTCATGCAAACCTTCGATTTTCCTACTTTACATGAAATAAATATCCAATGTGACATGACGCAAGAGTATTGCAAGAATTTGAGTTATGATAAAATCACTAAAGAATGTTGCATTGTGTCAACTTTGTTATTGGGTAGAATAAATTGGTCAATAGTAGCACTGATATTGTTCTATATGTTGGTGACAGGGGAAGAGAATTCAGAGGCCTAGGTCACAAACATGTACGTGTATCAGTTCATTTGCATCAATAAGACTTGAACGCGATTAGGTGTGACTTATTCAAAAGAGGGAATTTTTTAAATTGATCATGTTATGTAACCTATTGTATACGCCATATATATTGCAGGGTTTTATTTTCGCGAATGTCGCGAATCTAGACTATTCACAAATTTAGCAACAGGCAAAATTATGAAGATGACGTGCTCGAGCACATGTACTACACAATCGCGAATTTAACCACTTGAGAAATTGTTGTGAAGTCCTGATTCTCGAAAAATTAGAATCGCGAAATATATGGCATATACAGTAATCATCCTATTACAGACACAGGAAATGGTCAGTGTGATTGATGTGAAATTCATGCCTTGTTATGACGGACTCGTTTCAGGTAATCATGTAATCTGTCCAACAGGCGATCAGTCTATTTCAGCTACATGTACTACCCAAGGATTTATTTGTATTTATTGTCATGAATTGCAGTTGTATGTAGCATCCTTCTTTCATTTGACTGAAGGTGTTCATTACTGGTATGAAATGCCAACATGCATATAGCTTTCAGTATTTCATTGTACAGTGTATACTTGGGCTGTAAGTTTCTTTCATGGTCAATGTGTGTTGGGAATGTCATTTCTGTCCCTTGGTACAAAAGAAGAAAACAAGACTGATCCAATGAGAAAAAGTCACTTTCTTCAGTTACAAGCAATGGAAATTAGTAATGGTTTACTTAAAAAATATTAAGTAATAAGTTATGGAAGGCAGTTATTTTGAATGAAAGAACATGTAAGTCATTCAAATAATAGAAGGCAAGGTACTTCCATTGTCTTTTAAAGAAAATGGGAGAAAATTCTGTTTAATGAACTAGTACTGCATGTGTTACATGTAAGTCCCAAAATCAGTCTAAATTTACTCCACTACTGGATCTCATTAATTATTCATGCAATGCTACATACATGTATGTATGAATAGAGTTAAATCGTAAGTTGAAAAATGACAACAACAAAAACAAAGGACATTGAGCAGAACAAACCCCGAAGACTGGTTATTTTGAATGATATCAAAGGGAAAGAGGTAAAAGTTTGAGAAAAAAACAACATGAGCATTATCACCATTTAAACATTTATAATCACTAGTCCTGAAATCTTCTATTTGCTATTTTAATAATTTGCAAATACTTTACAGAGCCTTGACATATTTATTTATTTTGTACAAGGACAATGAAATGTGTTCAACATTATGAAGCACATCAGCTGCACACTATGTTGACTTTATGGGACACCAAAGTGCCCATAGAAGATTTCAGGTCTAGTGATTATGATTGGTACATGTATTCCTCTGTTTTCTCCAATATTTTGCTATTCAAATCAAGATTTTGTTGCAATGTCTTTGAAATCTATAATTTCTGACTTTATTTCTGTTCCTTCTTGAAGAGGCAAAAGAAATCATGCCATTTGATGTTTTTACAATACCCAAACCAATATTCATTCCGATACACTGTATTATAAACATCAAGTTTGAATAAACACTAAAACATCTGTAATATAGACAGTCTTGTGTTCTTGTGTACAGGATATGAGCACTTCTCTTTGTACCTAGTCTCTCATTTTGAATTAATGATCATACATCATTATACATGTACACATGAAGAAACATTCACATATTGAACAATGAACACACAGTATACATAAAATGACATATCTTACAGATCTGTAATGCATATACATTTTCATTATAACTCACATTTCTACAACATCCAATATTGTGTGTACGGTAAACAATATACACCCTGTATTGTAGTTTTGTCCAGGACTACATTCCCCATCTTCTTTTAGACATGTATCGTACTAACTGAGATACGTACATGTTTCATTTGATGTGTAATTATAAAATGAACACATAAACATCAAACAAGATTATCTCTTCAGCAGCAACAGTACTTTACCTTCATGTAAGTCTAGACTTACAATACAGTATTATCAAGTGCAGGTACATTATTACTGCATCTAAAGACTGAAGACTAGCAGAATCATGTCTTTATCAATAAATAGCTTGGATGACGGTGTTCATCCACTTAAATGTTGTAGGTTTATAGTCCTGCTACCTTATGATATCAAATGTCTTGAAAGTTAGTTCATCAATTTCTTTCTCATTGGAAAACGTCGCTTTGTCAATTCTTGATTTGGGACTTCCTTTTGTTTTCAGCCACTGCTTCCTGTTGAAGATAAAAATGTAGACAAGATGTTTTCTTTTCATAGCTTACATTGCAAATCAGACATAAATATT
Source organism: Arbacia lixula (assembly GCA_963669155.1). Taxonomy (NCBI): domain Eukaryota; kingdom Metazoa; phylum Echinodermata; class Echinoidea; order Arbacioida; family Arbaciidae; genus Arbacia; species Arbacia lixula. The sequence continues at coordinate 33,051,463 of OZ022577.1, read as the reverse complement.
TAAATAAATAAATAATTGTTGTTATGCTTCAATTTTTAAAATAAACTTTAAAATAAACTTTAAAATAAACTTGAAGTGTACAAAAAAAAAGCCATGTCCCTGAAAATGCAATGCCACAAATCACAACTATAACAAATAACTGACTGAAAAACACTGTATAACAATTCACAAGTGAAAGGAAATCCTGAATCCTGTTGAAGATAAAAATGTAGACAAGATGTTTTCTTTTCATAGCTTACATTGCAAATCAAACATAAATCTTTGAAATAATTGTTGTTATGCTTCAATTTTTAAAATAAACTTCAGGTGTACAAAAAAAGCCATGTCCCTGAAAATGCAATGCCACAAATCACAACTACATGTATAACAAATAACTGATCAATGTTACAAGTAATAGACTGAAATATAACAATTCACAAGTGAAAAGAAAATCTAATCTCTTCAAGCCAGGGATATTTCATCTTTTATAAAGTTCCTAGAGGAAAATATAAATCAGAGAAGCAAACCATTATTACTCATTGCACAACAGTCAAAAGCTGAACATATTTGCACTACTCTTCAAGCCTGACAATGTCTTGAATCAAACACTGACTGAAAGATGCTATGCTTTATTGCATACGAAGAGATAAATGGCCTGGGGCACACGTAAATACTTTTCACTTGACTATGGTTTCTTTTAAACTATTTTTACAGACCGTTTTCTGTAAGAGTTTTGCCTTTAATACTCACATGAGGCCTATTTTGTCACGAGGACCCTGTGCCTGCCCAATAACTGTCCCTTTGCTGGTGTTTTGCACCCACCCAGTCAACTGGTAAGCTATGGCTTGCTTTCTGGTGTACTGTTGTGAAGAGAACATTGCATTTGGAATCAAAGGAAAGTCTACTCTGTACAGTAGTTGGTTTTGATAAAAACAAAAAGATGAAACATATTAATGATGGTTTGATGAAAATCTATCATAGGATACAAAAATTATGATTTGTTGAAGCTTTGATTTTGTGACGTCACGTGTGAGATGCTCTCCCATTTGTTGTGTAATACGATAATTTTTTTTTTTAAATGTCCCTTTTCTCAAAGGATATGCATTAGTTCACCTTAGCATTAGACATATCAGACACACATTTCCACATTCATAACTTTATATGAAAAATATTCATTCCTTCACCAAAAACAGAAAATGAGCAATTTATGTAATCATATTGCACACAACATATGAGAGCGCACCTGGCATGTACTGTTACAAAATTCAAATAATGAACATTTTTCTTATCCTTTGACAGATTTTTGTGAAACTTTCACTTATATGATCTGCTTTTATTGCATGGTGAGATATAAATACAGTGATTTTTGCACAGAAAACCATGTGGTAGTCCTATAAAGGACTGAATTCTGAGAGATGCTTAGTAAGCAAGTTTGAAAGAAAGAAATGAGAGAAAACGGATCAGTGTGTAGAGTGTGAGTAGAGTATGCTTTCAGAAATGTTAGCTAAATAGCTATGAAAAGAGTTGTAATCTCATTCCTTTCAGAAAAACTCTGAGAGAATAACCCAACAGTTTTCTTGAGGTGTACCACATGGTGTATCATGGAACTTGTCAAATCAACGGAAACCCTGTAATAAGCAGCACCAATAGCATGATAAAGTTTTATTAAAATGAAAGCTGTGAATTTGTTTTCTCTATGAGAACATATAAATTTGATTGCACATAACTGAACATATTTATGCAAAGATAAAGTCCATTGCCTAATAAACTTAAAACATATATTACAAACAAAATGTGGACAATTAAGCTTCATATGGCTATATGACCTCCACATCTGCCTATCAAAATTGCATAATAATCCCTCTCAATGATGTCTGTTAAAGGCGCACAGAACAATCTAATTGTGCAATTCATTTAAATACATAGCAATTCTCCTCTGTGTTAAAGTGTCTTTAAACCATTTCATGAGGTCTTTCCAGATATCTAAAAAGTCACAATTTATTGAATTAATTAATGCAGGCATTACTTTATATACTAGTACTACATGTAGTACATTAGATCACTATGCATGTTCTCTTTTAATAATAATACACTTTTGGGAAGATTCACCTATATAATAATTTCAAAATGTACATTTTGAAATTATATAAGCCTTTTATATACACATCCATCGGATACAATTTCTCACTTGCTTTAAAATGAAATTATTAAATACCACAATTTTCTCCTTACTAATGAAGATCGAAAATATAGGAAGAAACTTACCTTTCTGAAGAAAACTCCTGGGAGATAAAAAGAGACAAGAGAATATTGTAGTCATGAACTCGAATCAAGCTTGAGAATATTTTTTTTGTACATAAATATTCACAAAATTCAGTTAGCCTTGTGAAAGTCAAAACAAGCCAAGGTCTGTTTAATGAGTGGAGCCATGTTTTGCCCGTTCTGTTGCTCACTGTTAAGCTGTTACTATGTTAGATTTTAGGGCTTTGTGAACCCTGGTACAATTTATCGGACGTCAAATATCGGATGTGGCTTTTTTGCACGCTATTTGGGCGCATGGCCACGACCCACTGCCGGAGCCCTAGGCCGAGGCGTGGGGTTCTTGTACAGTACTAGCCAAGCCCGGGCGGGCCGAGCTCGAGGTAGGGAAATAAAAACAACAGGCGGCTGTTGCATGTTGCAGTTAGGTTGAACATTTAGAACAAACTGCCATCTTGTTCAGGCACTTGAATTGCTCATTTCTTTATAATGCATTATTTCACCTACCTTGAACTTTTCCAAATATTTCAAAATCCAATGATCTCAAATTTACGAGTTTGGTTGAAGCAGACGCAGCAGCCGCCGCCGAAGCCATGTTTACCGAACTTGACAACGATATCCTCGTTCCTATCTGTTTGATTTTGATTTGGGTATGCATCGAACACAAAATAAAGTTCTGTGTGGTATTGCATTTATCTTCAATGGAAGAGTAATATTTTAAATCATATTTAATTATTAATTGATACAAGCTTAAACAGAATATCACCGAGCTTAATCAAATACAGTACTCAGTCTGCTAGATTGGCAACATATTACTTCACTGGGCCGCTTCAGTAAAGACCACTGAACTAGGTTCTTTCTAGTTCAGTGGTAAAGACACACTACAGCTTCATGCATTAGAATGAGTGCTATTTGTTTTCTTTCCATTTATTTCCCCCAGAGCATTTTTACTCAGATATTTCCTTCGCATGAGCAAAAATGCAATATAGAAGAAGAATATTAGAATATAAATTGGATAAGAGATTTTACAAACACGGAAAAGCTTGAAACCCCAAACTAATTGTTAGGTAATAAATCATCACTCAAGAATTAGCTAGCTAATATTTGTCTTAAAAATATGTTTGTTCCAAATTCCTGCTCATCAATGATGACTTGAAACCCGACATATTGGTATCACTAAAATGATTTTAGTTCAGTGATCGGTATAGGCTTCCAAATTTAATTGAGTAAAGCTTCACATTCCCAATACAGCGACTACCTCCAAAGCAAATCGAATAGTCCACGAATCGTGACGTCAATCAAAAACATGTCGGGCGACATGAGCGTGCAGAATTGCTGAGCTCCTGCCGGTTGCTCAATTTCTACAAGTATCTCAGAACGAAATGGATGGCCAAGATGGACAAAGCTCCTGTTTCCAGAAGGAAATAATATATAACAAGCTCTTGCCGTATTCTTCAGAACTATCAGAAGAGTCATGCGGACATTTGAAGCATATAAAGACCAATCTGTCCCTTGCAGTGCAGCTGCGGGAACTACGGCCAGGTGTTGTGTTCTGGACCGGGAAGTTTTCGGCGTAAGTATTTAGCTCTGTCCCGAGGAGTCGCACCGGTAGCACTTTCCTGGTGAAGGCTACATTGTGACTTTGCTACAGCTCATCACATTGATCTTCTCACGATCATTATCCCCACAAGTAATAACCTACCATTTTACTCGATTACTGATCTGGCTAGACCAGAGCAATGTTATAATACATTTTTGTTGGTTACATCACAGAGTGGACTGGTCAGAAAGAGGAGACTGTACTTTGGAGTCATTGGAGTGAAGATGGGGAGGATCCCAATTATTAATGTTAGACTCCAAATAAGAATGTTAGATTACCTCACTTTGGAGCATATTTTCAAGTATGTTCCTACCCGTGTTATTCATAAGTTACAGATTCTGTCCTGACCGCTGGTGTACTTTACTTATCAATTGTAGATTTAAAAAAAGATTTCGAATTAGATTTCAATTATGAGCTTGCGACTTAAAAACTTAGAATATCATGTGTTTTAGATTTTCAACTTGTGTTTTATCCACATGTCTGTGTATTGAAATTGAAAGCACATGCCTGATGCCAGCCAATGAGAAACTTGATGACTCATTTGTTGTCTTTGACCCACAGGCCACATATTGCATAATATTTTGAAGATGTGAGGATGTTTAATATTACATATAAGATGTGTACTTTCAGGAACCTTTCTTCATGTTATTTTGATTTGAATATGATTCATGATTCACATTTGTCTTCTAGACTCATCTGTCGTCGGTCGGGGTCGTTGGGTGTGCCATACTATGTATGCTAATACACTTTGTAAGACTGCAAAAAGTGCAATATGATGTAGATTTAATCTTATGACAACCAGTATTTTCATTGAACTGTTAAATGTTAAATTGATATTAGTTTATTCACAGGTAAACTGATATTGTAAGATATCAAAGGTAGAGATTCCCTCCCTCCTAAAACCATGACGACTAGATGCTGTACACCTTCGCCAACCCCTCAGACAATTAAGACAATTTATTAGTTGAGCCATTTGCCGGCATTGTCTGGCAGTCTCTCGTGGCCCAACTTCCTCAGACTAACTTTTTGTGGCAAATGTTTTTATTCCAATCCAAAGCTAGATACCTTGAAGGATGGGGATTGAACCAGATGATGGTGCAAGATTTGTCTGAATATTTATAGCCTCAACTTACACAGACATTGATTCAAAGTTTGTGGAAGTTCTTACTAAAGTTTGGGAAACAAACAGTTTGGAAAGAACAAATACACAAACAAACTTAAGGACAAAACATGTGTATTTCTTATTGATTGTTTTGAATTACAGATACATCCGCTACTATGGCAGGAAGTTTAGCAAGGAAGATCATGTGGCCTTCATCAAGCTCTATCTGGAGCTCATCACAATTCCAGAACTGGAGTTCAAGCTAATGTCAGAATTTGCTAGAATTCTTCTCATGCTTCTGAAGTAAGTGGTCTTTTGGGAATGTTAATGCATTCCATTTGTTTGTTTATTTGACTGTTTGAAGATTTTACAGTGTAAAGAATAATTAAATCTATTGATTGGTATATTCTAAAGTCTGTATTTGAAGGTGCCTATTCTGATTTGTTATGTTTGTAGTTCAGAGATGGGAAACACCAACCTTGAGAGAACTATGTAAATGCCAGAATGAGCAGGATTGGTGAATTTTAGTTCTATACAGATCAATAGCGAAGTATTTCTATATAGGGGAAAATCAACTTTTCCAGTGGACCAGTTCTTGGTATTCCAATGAACTGTGTCAGTGTCACAAATTTTACTGTGCTCAATGATTTGACACATTTGATGGCATTCATTTTGAAGAGGAACTTGTGCAAAACATTCCAGATGGTACCTTTATATTTCCCAATAATCAGAATGAATTATTTAAAATAGAAAAGTGCCATCATATTAACTGTGAATAGGATCGGTCAATAATGTTTTTGTTTATTTTTTATTAATGGATAAATATGAAGTAAATAAATTCTGTTTAAAAGCTCCCATTTGCAATACAAAGTAAGTGGGAACCTATTTTACACATTTGCTATATTTTAACTGGGAATAGTGGAAATGATTATTTCAAACATTATTTCAAAACTGTAAAGGGGAAGTTCACCCTGAAATTATTTTGGTTTCAATAAAAAGAGACAAATGAAAGCAACATATTCGTGAAGGTTTGACGAAAATCGGTCAAAGGAAAAGAAAGTTATTTGATTTTAAAATTTTTATTTTGTGACGTCACGTGCGAGGTGCTCTCCCATATGTTGTGTACAAAATAAGTTGATAAATTGTTTTTTTTTTCTGTTTTTGACAACGGAATGATTTTTTTTTTTGTACAGGTATGTGTGTGAAAATGTATAAATATCAAATGCACAAGTAAATGGAAGCCTATCTTTGTGAGAAAATGCACATTTTCGAAAAAAAATTGTACACAACATATGGGAGAGCACCTCGCATGTGACATCACAAAATCAAAACTTTAAAATCAAATAACTTTCTTTTCCTTTAACCAATTTTCATAAAACTTTCACTCATATGTTTCTTTCATTTGTCTCTTTTTATTGAAACCAAAATAATATCAGGGTGAACTTCCCCTTTAAGTATTGGAGAAAAATTGTATTAATTTAAGGAAAACACCCAAATAGTTCAAACAATTGGTAATTTAAAGACATGCACTATAAATTATATTTTTAGTGTACATATCATCACCTGTTCATTAGAATTCTTGATTATTGTGTGAGAGATGTAACCATACCAATATTTCTAACTGTGATCTCATGTGTGTGTTGCCTTTTCTCCATGATATAGCAGAATTGATGGCATCCATTTTGAATAGTTACTTGTGCAAACACTACAAGTTCCTTTATATCATAGTGAATAAGCAAAATAGAATGATGCCATTTTGTTTCTAGGTCATTCTATGTGTATGAAATGAGGAGAAAAGAAAACAAACAAGCTAATTGCTGTCTCGCCTGAACAAAGTTCGGCAGAGACCTAGTAATCACTTTTCCTGTTAGTCTGTTGGTCTGTTACAAAAATGTTAAAGTTTTTGTTTAAGTTGCTCTCATTTCTTTATTTCTGCATCAATTGTGATCACACTTGGTACAAATGATCCTTGGGTAATACCACATGTGTCTTCATGAGGCTGATGGGTTCAAAGGTCATATAGGGGTCAAAAGGTCAAATGATATTAGGCCATGTGCATCATTTTTCTCAAAAATGTTGTTTGACTTGCTCTCATTTCTTTATTTCTGCATCAATTGTAATCACACTTGGTACAAATGATCCTTGGGTTATACAACATGTGTCTTCATGAGAATGATGGGGTCAAAGGTCATCTAGGGGTCAAAAGGTCAAATAATATGAGGCCATGTCCATCATTTTTTAATGGTTTTTCTCAACTAATGGATGTTTCTTTATTTCAGGTCGGATCAACTTGGCACAGATGTGCAGGGGCTTGTTCTTAAAGTTTTGGTTTAACTTCCTCTCATTTTTTGTTATTTCTGCATTAGTTGTGTTCATACTTAGTACAAATGATCCATGGGTAGCACCACGTGTGTGGATGAGGATGATGAGGTCAAAGTTCATCTTGGCATTATTTTAAAAATTAAAAAAAAAAACTTAGCATTATCGATTGCGAAATCAGGTGAGACTCGTGGTTCGTGAACCACCTTGTATTTGATAACAAGTGTTACAAATAGATTACAAGACAGAATTTGAAGATTTTAACATTTCATTTGTTTTTGTTTTCTATCATTGGTAAAGGACTTTCAAACTTATTATTTTTTTTCAGTATTATTTTGGAAGGATTTTTTTAAAGAGAGGTCAGGATATTCTTAAAATAGGATTCCGGATTATCTTGAAGGATCTGTTTGTAAACCAAATGCTTAATTATGACTAAGTTGCATTCTGGTATCTAACGTGGGAGAGCGAACCTTGTACCATTTTTTTGTTTAAATTTTTCCCACCTCCACAGTGAAGTTTCTGGTTGTGTGTCTGTCCGTCTATCAGTCCAGACTACACCTATCTCATTTACATGATAAAAAATATTTGACTGAATTTCATAAACTTGGTGCAGTATGAAAGTACAAATGTTTTACAATGATGATAATTGTCGTACATGTATGTATGACAAGACATCTAATTGCTCAGACTTGTGAGTGTAACATGTGGAAGGTCAAGATCAAATCTCCTAATTTCACTCTTTAGTTAAGTAATTTATGCTTTGCTGAAGTGAGAAAACTCTTTTCAAGAGCTCATAAATACAGCAATTTCCTTCCATGTACATGTATTTCTTCTAATATATTATTTTCTGCTCTTCATTTTTTTTTTGCAGGAAGAGAAGTTTACTGTCAAGAGAGGACCTTGTGATACCATGGCGGCCCCTCTACAAGATAGTGGACAGGATCCTGTACTCCCAGTATGAACCTCTAGGACTGGAGTGGTTCCCTCAGTAAGTACATCTTCTTTTATCTAGTGCCTTTAACCCTGTGTATGCCAGACACACTGCTGGTCTATATGATATGTGTGTATTACTTACGCAAGCATTCAGCATTGGTGTATATAGGGTTAAAGGGCAATGCAACCCTTAAGTTAAATTTGATGAAAGTGCAGATAAACAGATTGGCAAAGGATTAAGAAAAATTATTTACATTATAACGGAAGTTACAGATATGAAAAAATCATACTAGCACTAAGTCCTAATTATTCACCTTCATGGTTAACTCTGTTGGTCCACAGTGATGTGTATGATGAAAAAATGGATGTTCCCATATCAATTACATGTGTATCATGAAAAAGAGCGCTTGTGATTAAAGAACATAAACAAATTCTTTGTAAACATGATTCAAAGCACTTCTGCCAGAGTCTACATTGTGTTTTGAGTAGCAAATTTATGAAATTACAGTGTATTTTGTTTTTTAGAAAACAGCTCCATTTACCACATATCATGAAACCGCAAGTGTTATTAGTATGAGTGTTCATAAATGCATTTTTAATTGTGCCTATTACTCCTGTTAGGAACTTTTGTAGAGAGGTGTCACCAAGATATTTTCTTCAATTCAATACATTAATCTGCTGTAGAGCAGAAAGTATCATGGTACCAAATCCAAAAAAAAAAAAAAAATTACTATGAGATGTCACTGTGGGTTTGTTGTGTTGTGATATTTATTTCAACCAAATCTCTTTCTTACAGCACTTTGGAGAACCGCTTGAAGGCACTTGTTCGTATGTCAAGACCGTAAGTAATTTCACATCTTATAATACCTGTAGTGAAATGATTGATTTCATACATATATGTATTTCTCTGTTGCCTATAAATACAAGGGTGGTACTCATCTTATATTTGAATATATTCACTAACATGAATGGGCATGTGTACATGTATTTTCACGTAAGATGTAGACAAACCAGCCTATTAAAAGCACAAAGGTCCTCGCTTCCAAAAAGGGGGGGGGGGGGGGGGAGGGCACACTGAACTCTCATGTTTAAAACTTTGGTTTCAAAAAGGGGGGGGGGCCCCCCCCCCCCCCCGGATCCGCCACTGTGATCAAGTAATTTTTTGTTTGGAGAAGAGGTTGCCATGCGCTTTTACTACCAGGGTATGGCATGTTGTTATTCGAAGAAAGTAATGAACGAAATGATGCATGTTTTGACACTTATATTTATCAAGCAAAAGCAAGGTATCTGATTAATCGGGTCCTTCTCTTTAGTGTATATATTTGTTTCAGAATGTTCTATTATTCTTTTTAAACTTTCTAAATTATTTTGAAGCTCAACAAAATGCTGGTAGTAGTTGCTGCATTACAGTGACACAGACAACTCATTTGAAACTGATGCTGGTATCGATGATGGTAGTTTCTCAAAAAGAAACCTAATTTTGTAATGCAGATTTGAGTGATTTGTTGTGAATCAATATATTGACTTGTGAATATACCTCATTACTCATTCTGCCTGTCTGCATGTTTGTGTGTGTCCAGGTATCAATAACCCCTGGACCTGTGATGTCAAAACTCCCAGTCACTATCCGCGATTGACCTGTTTCGTCATTAAAGTGATGTTGACAATTCATTTGGAACTGATGCTAGTATCAATGATGACAGATGATTAGTGACTACTGGCATTTGGTATTTGACCCACTGTGACCCATTGCATTTGTCTGTGTGTTTGTGTCTGTCTGTCTGTCTGTCTGTCCAGGTATTTCTCAGTGGACAGTACTCGAGAGATGCTGGAAGAGTGGCGGCCCATGCTGTGCCCATTTGATGAGATGATGACACAGGGCATCAACTACCTGGAGTGCTTCCTGCCCACCCTCCTGCCTCCCGAACAGCACCAGTTTGGCTTCAAGTGAGTCCAAGCAAAGCCACTTTGGCACAGTAAAAAAAATCTCCCTTTTTTTGTGTGTATGTGGGGGGGGGGGGAGGGGTGGGAGGCTACCTCTCTAACATTATATCACAAAACAAGCTTAGGGAAGAGTAAATTTTCACAAGGTTTTTATGTTTTTAATTTATTACAAGTATACAAGTAAGAAATTCTCAGACGTAATATTACAAAACAAGCTTAAGGAAGAGTAAACATTTCACAAGGTTTTTATGTTTTTAATTTCTTACAAGAGGGCTGTTTTCTTTTTTGCAGGGGTGAATTACCCTGAGCCCCCATATATATTATTTACTCCAACATCTTTGAGTTCATTTTAATGTTCTCTGTGTAATTTCAGATCAATTTTGGCTTTTGCATTCATTAGAAATTATTAAAATTATGCAAATATTATAGAGATATATAATAAGCCATATCATCTTTGTAGCATACGATATAAGCATACCTGCATTTAAGAACAGTTATTTTTTTATCTTCCAAGTCAGTGAGGAACTATAAGTGCAGGAAAATTGTATATCTATATGTTTCATTATATCTTTATTGTAATATTTATACTCTGTATTCAATCTTTATATAGAAACTTACATGTTTGAGATTTATTTAGCTGCTTTTGAAGAATTGAAGAAAAAAAATGACATTACAGTTGTAGCGCTCATTTGAATTTGTTTGATACTGTGTGAGTCATGCACAGGTCTTTATCTGATCAGTCACTCCTCTCTCTCCTTCTCCTCGTCTCTTCTGCATAGGCTCTGGCTGGATGAAATGATCAATATATGGCACAATTCTCAGAACTCGCCTCATATAGAAGCTGTAAGTTCTCTCCGGATTTTAATCTATCCTGGGAATATATACTGTTTGAAATGGTGATAACATTTCGAAAAAAAAGAACCTTACTGCAAGCTTTATAACATTTGAAGTGTAAAATATTTATCAATATGTGCTGAAAATAATGCTGATTCTTATCACACCTTTCTATATGAATAACGGATAGCATTTTTATGTGATATACCTTTGCAATGTAGAAGAATGCAGTTTAAAATTGTATATAAAGACCACTCAGAGGAGACACAAATTGTGTTTATTATGAGGAGGCAGTCTTTATGTACAGATTACCTAAAGACAAGTTTAAATGGGAGACTTTTTTCAAGGGGAAACAGAAGATGTCTTTATAGACATAGGGTCTTTCTTGACATGAAAACCACTAAAGCAGGTTTCACTTCATGCATTGATTTTCTACTAAGTGTCTATGAAATTGATTCATAGGAATGGGACTATTAAATATTTATAGTAACTAATCTTCTGTTTTCTCATATCTCTTGTTTAGTGTGCAAGTAGGTTCTTCTTGGTTGTCTACAAAAAGATTGAAAGTTTAATTCAAATGCATGAATTATCTATAATAATTGTGTTTGTTTACATTTTTAAAAATCATTTGTGTGTGTATACAGATTACACATGCAAGATTGTTTTTTAACCTGGATTTTTATGTCAGATGGCAGGTATTTATAACTACTCTGATTTGCTTGTTTCAATCCACAGGCACTTGTAGATTTGTTCTCGAGATTAGCTGTGGATAACGTAGGGTACATTGACTGGGAGCCTCATATACCAAAGGTAAACGTTTGTAAGACTCTTGATGTCAAATCTTTCAGGAAGAGGGCAAATGAAACTAAAATGTTTTAAACTTTTCAATGTAATTTTCTAAATCATGATTCATCCAATTTGTTGCCAATACAATTACATTTTACGGACATGCTTTGTTTCTGTATTTTTCAAATACATTTTAGTGTGTAATGTACAGTGTTTAAGATGTCACCCTTCAGGGTTTCTCTGGAAGAACCATTCATTTCAGATGTTGAATGCTACAGATTTTGATTGTGTTAAGTATTTTACAAAATGTGCAATTGCATAAATATATCTCAATGCCCATAAATCAAGAATATTCTCATCTCCAAATTGTTTTCACTGATTTTCACTGATTTGCTCGTGTGTAGGTCTTCACCTGTTTCCTGAGAGGACTTAGTCTGCCGGTAGGCTCTAAGAAGCTACAAGTGGCCAGGAATGGGAAGGGCTTTGATGTAGGTCCCCTGGCTGCATGGATTGTCTCAATGCTGGTAAGGGATGTGTGTATGTATGTATGTATGTATGTGTGTGCGTGTCTGTGTATGTGTGTGTGTGTGTGTGTTTCTGTGTCTATCTTAGTCTGCTAGTAGGCTCTAAGAAGCTGCAGGTGGCCAGGAATGAGAAGGGCTTTGATGTAGGTCCCCTGGCTGCTTTGATTGTCTCAATGCTGGTAAGGGATGTATGCATGTATGTGTGTGTGTCCATCTGTCTGTCTGTTTGTCAAAGTCTGACAGGGGTGGAGAAGACAGGTGGCCTTGAATGGGAAGGGTTTTGGTGTGTGTTAATGTTTTTCTGAGTAAACGGAGTGGAGGCCTCTAAGAAGGATTCTGTGCGGCAATACAGAATACAGGGAGCTTAATCTATATTTCATAAGAGGAGCAAACATTTTACTTTTATGCTTCAATGATTTACAATGATTTGTCTCTTTCCTGATTGTTGGTTCCATGTGTTTGTTGTCTCCTTGCTGCAGGGTCACACAAAGACTTGTCAGGAGCACATGCAGAAGTTCTTTGTGGCAACAGACTCGTACTTCCATCCTTCCAACACAGGGAAGTACTCCGTAAGTTCAGCATAAAGATGTGCCTTTCATGGTGTAAAGTAGAGGATGTTTGTACATCAATATTGTAATACAATGTACAACCAATTGATAGGATGTTAAGGGTAGGGGGAAGAAGTGGTAAAGGATAAGGGAGCTGTAATTAATGAAGTGCTGTTCTGCCAATGGCATGGTTCCCATTCATGTTTTATTTCATGTTACCAGGAAGGAATCATCTCAAGAAGATGAGATAATTGAAGTTAAATGAATCAGGAACCGTGTTATGGCGGCAGAACAGTTCTGCCATAATTACTATCCATAAAAATAATATAATGCACTCACTACATGATATATGTTAAATAGGGGCTGTGTACCCTTGTTTAGTCAAGATATATAACAAATCTTCTTCTCCAACCATTTCATCCCACTTAATTTTTATTTTAAACACCAAAAACTCAAGCTAAAAATAGTCTTGTAAGTGTTATAAAAATAACCATATGTCCTCTTTTCACTGTTTCTTTTCGTTTCTTCACCCCATAAGTGGGTCAGTTATCTGAAAGAGTGCAACCAAATGGTGTTACAGAAAGTTGAATGATTTCTTTGTAGTATTTAGTAGTACACTCCCACCATGGAGACATTCAAAGATTATTTAATGTGTGCTTTGTTTCCACAGTTCAGCCTGCAGCAGATGCTGTCTCATCTGGCCAGTGAGTGCGTCAAGAGGTTACACAAGTGAGCTTTACAGACTTTGTTGTTCAACAATTCTCCATACTTGCTTACCTAGGGGAAAGTCATCCCCCAAGAAGCACTGCACAGCTACATCCCCATTTTTTGGCAGTTATGTCCCCTTCTGGTCTTATACCACTAGTACAAGAGACCGGAAGTAGACATGACTGCACACAAAATCTGAACGTGGCTGCGCGGTGCATCGTGGAATGGAGGATCAGTACCTCAAACCCCTCAGACTTTATTTAAACTATGTGAGGAGTAAAAGATAATATTTGGGTAGCTCAGTGCAGTCTCTTGAAGTAGGGATATCTCAAAATAAGATGACATCAATATTTTGTGGGTGTAGGTACTTATCATTCAAATGTATTTGAATGTACAAATGTATTTGTATGTGGATTGGTTTCAGTCTGTGATGGTGAAAAGTGTGCAAGAGAGTACAAAATGATTGATTGAGCAGATTGCATAGTTACTCTTTGCGGGAGATTCTTTATTTTTCACATTTGGATTTGGCTGTTTTTTTTTCCAAATTTTTTTTTTTGCAAATTCCAAAAACAAAAGAGGGCTTGCTGTTGAATACCTTCAATTCTAAGACCCTACAAATTTATACTCTTTTTTGAAGTCTCAATGATCAGATTGTATAAAAAAGCTCCAGTTTAGTATCAGGAAAGAGGTTACTTACCTCAAGCTACAAGTTTTAAAGACATAACATAAGCCTATGAATGAAAACAAAAATTGAAGGACAGCGAAGCCGTCATTTGGAGTGCTATCAAAAATTGTCCAGATTGCACCAATTCCAACAACAATTTTTAGTAAAGTGAGAGCCCTGTAAAGTTAAATTCAAATACCAACTTTTGCATAACCACTTCTACTTGTTTGTTTGACCAATCAGAGAGCGGTACAAGAAACCGTCTTGGCAACACCTCCCTCCCCAGAGCCACAGGCTGACAGACGATGACATCACCAACTTTGTGGAGAGCATCAAGGCGCCTGTATTCCTAGCCATGTTCAGCAAGATGGGACATAGAGATGCTGCGTCTGCCCTGCACAACCTGGCTCTGCTCAGACCCGAGCTTGTCATACCCACGCTGCTGGAGAAGTAGGCACTTGTAGTCAAAGGATTGAGAGTGTTGCTGAGAAACAATATATGATATAATCTTTGTTTTTTAATTGTACTTTTTGGAGTAGTAGGATGGATTAATCAGTAAGTTATAAGAATAAGCAGAGAAAAAAGGCAGTAGCATGGTAAATGATGTCGCTGCCTGGCAAGCAGTAGATCCAGGTACCAGCAAAAAAAAAAAGAAAAAAGATTATATCAAGTAGGCACTTATTCGTAGTTTTCTTTTTCATTTTCTCTTGTACTCTCTGTCACTCTTCCTACATACTGTTCTTCTCCCTTTCTCTTTATTTTTTTTTTTCACTTTCCACTACCCTCTACCTCTCTGTGTGCTATCTCTTTATCTGTCTTCCTTTCTCCTCGGTTCTTCTTTCTCTCTCCCTTCTTTTCCCTCTGTCTGTCTGTCTGTCTGTATGTCTGTCTCTCGCTATCTCTCTCCATCTCTCCCTCGCTCTAAGTCTGTCTCCCTCTTTATTTATCTCTCTGCTCTCTTTCTTCCTCCATCTCTTCCAATAAATCATTCATATGCTGCTGAACTATTATATTATATTTCCCTTCTTTGTTGTGATTGATTGTGACTTCGTGCTTGACATACCCCTCCCCCACTTCTAACCCCCCCCCCCCCCACTCCCCACTCCCCACTCCCCATAGAACCTACAAGATTCTAGACACACTGACGGATCCTCATCAGCTGATAGCGACAGTGAGCTGTGTGGTGTCTGTGTCCTGTACCATGCTGAAGGGAGGAAGATGGCTGCCAGATGGCCCCACCCACCTCCCTCTGCATTATATCATCCAATCACCAATCACTATCTATCTCTCCCCCCGCCCCACAGAACGTACAAGGCCCTAGACACATTGACGGAGCCCCATCAGCTGATAGCGACAGTGAGCTGTGTAGTGTCTGTGTCCTGTACCATGCTGAAGGGAGGAAGATGGCTGCCAGATGGCCCCACCCACCTCCCTCTGCGTTATATCATCCAATCACCAATCAGTATCTATCTCTCCCCCCGCCCCACAGAACGTACAAGGCCCTAGACACATTGACGGAGCCCCATCAGCTGATAGCGACAGTGAGCTGTGTAGTGTCTGTGTCCTGTACCATGCTGAAGGGAGGAAAATGGCTGCCAGATGGCCCCACCCACCTCCTCCCTCTCCTCCATGCCATCCTTCCAGGCATCGACCCGAACGACTTCGCAAAATGCATGGTGGGTACAATGCTTCAAGTAGCCTCTTGCAGAGGCTGAGGAGATGGGAGTTACAACCCTGAGATTGTCACACAGCTCTCATGTGACGTCAGTGATGATATATCAAATGTACAGAAAAATGATGCATTTCCTTCAGAGAAAATCAACATTGTAAAAAAATTAATACACAAAGTCAAGACTTCAAACTATCATTGCTTTCTTATCCTTTGACAGAGTTTCATCAAACTTTCACTTATTCGTTTCTGTCATGTTTCTGCTTTTTTTAAAACCAATTTGATTTCAGGGTGGACTATTCCTTTCATGAAAAAATAGTAATCCACAAGCTTCGCATTAAGGCTCAACCTTATCCTTAACCAATCTTCACCCTAGGTGACGTTACAAGCCATCTCCACCTTCACTGTGATGGTACCTATCGTGGACTGCTCTGAGGCACCACTGGTCAGGGACGACCTCACGGAACAAGAGAGGGAGCTGTGCTCAGCCACTGCTACCTTCGAGGACTTTGTGCTTCTCTTTATGGACAGGTATGGTGGAAATATGAACATATTTTGACCCTCTCAGTACCATAGGTGCATGAAACGTGCAATACGTCATTGAACTTTTCCTGGCCTGGTACTGGGAGGGTTAACCCCATCAACATCATAGGTGCATGGAATGTGCAATACGTCAATGGGCTTTTCCTGGCTTGGTACTGAGAGGGTTAACCCCATCAACATCATAGGTGCATGGAACGTGCAATACGTCATTGAACTTTTCCTGGCCTGGTACTGGGAGGGTTAACCCCATCAACATCATAGGTGCATGGAATGTGCAATACGTCAATGGGCTTTTCCAAGCTTGGTACTGAGAGGGTTCAAACAGCAAAAGAAACTATGATTCCCTGTACTTTTCTTTCCAATTGAGTTTGCTACAGTAACATTTTAGACCTAAGAGGTCTAAATCTGAATTTCTGCTTTTCGATTTCTGCTTTTCGATTTCTGCTTTTGTAAGCCTGAAAAAAAAAAATAGGTATAAGGATGATTTGTCCATGGTCCATGGAGAACACTCGAGCTTGCATTATACATCTCTACAAAATTGACCTTTGACCTAATTTCTGCTCATTGTTTTCTTGATGTTCAACCAGATTAAAGGGGTCCAGTCAACAAACCCAGCTTCTTTGCACCCTTTGCACTCTTTAAATTCATTTTATTATAATTGTTATGATGCCATATTATGGAAAAGTATCTTTGATTTGTTTTACAACTTTTTGTTTAAAGGCAATAACATATTCATATGAGATGTGTGGAAACATAGCTTGAAACATGAAACTTGAGGCTTAATTGAGGTATGCACTATCTAGTAAACCTTGATAACAATACTTATCTCTATAAGATTTACTTGTGACCTTGTATCTGTGTCCAGGTGCTTTACTCTGATTGAGGCATGCTCCATCGAGCACACTCGCAGCCAGGACCATGACCAAGAGAAGGCCAACCATCAGGAGACCATGGTAGACGTTGGTCTCTCATCCACCTTCAGCACCATCTGCTCACAGAGCTCACCTCAGATATACAAGGTATGATTGTGGGTGTGTTTAGTTAGGTTGTGTGTATGACCAAGAGAAGGCCAACCATCAGGAGACCATGGTAGACGTTGGTGTCTCAATCACCTTTTACATTGTTTCTAGAACTTCTAAATGAAAAAGTGTTGTTCTGTTTCGATAGACATATAACCAGCAGCTCTGTCAGAAGAAAAAGAATGAGATTCATCTACAAGTCTGCCCATCGCATATAGCTCTTTGAATCTGACCGCCTGTGGAGCTCTAATTTTGTTACCTTTAATTCTTGGGATGTAAACTTCTGGTTCTGAATGCACGCTTTCTTTCTGTATGCTTTCTGCACACTGAACTTCAAAGTCATACTATGTATCGTGTCAAAAACTAATAATAATCGTGCGAATAATAAAGTCATTTTCCAATCTATAACTTTTCATTTGATAAATGGGATTCTTTTGTGAGGCGGCCCAATGCTGGGCTGGTGATGCCAAACATTGAAATTATGGAAAATATCCATGGATGAGGAACGTGACGTGGGTTAAGTTTCCAACAGACAAACTTCAGCGCAGAGTGTGGAAAAATATACATTATAGGAAAAACCTTTTCAAACTGAAGCCAAACTCCCAGATTTGTTCAAGACATTTCCAAAAAGGAACAATGTTATTACATGGCACTGCAAATGCCCCACCAAAATATTTTTATTGGAACAATAACTGGAAGTATACGTCCCAAAATGCAATAGATCAGATATCGATATCGCGAAGTGATATCGCTTGATATCGGCTATATGCGATAAGGAGAGTTATTGCACAGCCATTGACTTCTCGAGCCACTCGAAATCATCATGCTACGAGTGAGTTTATGTAGTTACTATTACTCTCTGTATAACAGGCCGCAGCAGACAGGTTGTTCCGCTACGTCTCTACATCCATACTGGAGACCAAGGTGTCTGGCAAGATCATTGCTAACATGTGCAGAGCAGCTGCAAAGGTAAGGTTGATTGAGAATACAAGTGCAGCAAATTATGTTTTATAATAAAATATTTTACATAATGCTTGTGCCAATTATGGTTTTAATACATATGCAAGGAAACCAGCTGTCATGACCACTTGTAGAGAAAGACAAACTTGGTGTTAAGAGCACTTAAAGTCCCTTGAAAAAATGGTCTTGATTTAAACCTGTATGAAAGAAGCCTGTATATATGAAATAAAATTATGTAAATGCCAAGGGAAATGGAAGGAAGTACTGTATTAGAATTGGAAACTGACTGGCATTATATTGATCGCTAGATTTCGAGATGAGTTTTGGTCGTCTTCAAGTCAGTGGTTTGTCTAGCCTAGAGACCGAAGGCTGCAATATCGCACATGATGGCTCTCCGTGTTGCAGTGACGTTTTCGTGTGAGCAAAGCCCCGTTGACTGACACACATACGGCACATGAATATAGACGCTTCCCGCTATGAAATGGGGTGTTTCAAGCGTAGTTTTTCACTTTTTCTGCAAAGGTTCTTGAAGCTAAAACTGTGAGATTTCATACATATCATTGTTAGGGTATACTGCTGATGCCTGCTGGGTTTCATGACATTGATTTAAGAAAGGGCAACACTACCTTTATCCCCCCCCTCACCCCACTACTCTATGCCTAGGTGGACCCTGGCTACGCCCTGGCCAAGTTTGTGCCCCACTGCAGTGAGAAGATCTTGGAAGCCTTAACATCTGAGGAGGCCCAGAAGGAGGAGGAACTTGACAAGGAGATCTTGTTCAACCTCCAGGTCCTCTCAGAGGTAGGCACCATCTCCTTGGCAAAAATATACAAATTAACCCCTTTGTATTCAGTTATTTACTTTTATTAAATTAGAGGGCAGTAGTGGTAGGCCTAAAATCTAGCTCGTGAACTTTGATATTTCATTTCTCTTCACCCGTCAGGTCCTCTCAGAGGACTATTTGCATTACTTTATTCACTTTTATTCAAGGCAAGATGTAGTAGTGTGGTGGTAAGCCTGAAATGTAGCTTATTAGCTTTGATATTTCATTCTTTTTTTCATTTTATAGAACTTTTCCCACTTGTTTTAGGAAAGACTTGCCTGAAAATGAGATGCTGAAGGTAATGTTCAGTCTAATATAACATTATGGTGTAAAAGTATGATTATGTGATGTAATCTTTGAAAATTTTAAATTACAAACATAGCACATTCTAGCAATTTCTGGAGAAGTGAATAAAGCAGCAATGAAATGATAGTACTAATAGCACATACAGATTAGCCTTAAAATACTTGTGTGCGATGAGGCATGCTGCTTTTAAGGATTTGCGTGTATTATCGCAATGTCCCTTGCGCAGGTGGTGCGTGTGCCGACAGAGGCAGTGCTGGTGTACCGTGACACCTTGACCCGTGTCCTTGAGGCCACTCTCCACGTGGCCTGCAAGAGAGGCTATGAGCTGTCCTGTCAGCTGATGAGGTACTGGCTGCGAGCTATGAGTCTGGTCTACCCCAAGGAGTACTGCAGTGTGGCAGAGGGCTTCAACAGACCACTCACAGAGTATCTACCAATCAGGGTGAGTGGCTCAGTTAATTAAACTTGACTGATCATTTGGGTATTGATATGATGCATAATGTCCCATTCACTTTTAAATCCTTCTCTGCCGAACTCCATACTGCCAATTAAGGCCCGTGTCATTATCAGTACAACAATGGCACAATGGCACGTTACTCGTTGTTTGCAGTTAGATTTTCTTGCTTTGTGAACCCTGGTCCAGTAATGATGTCAAACTCTGCCATGGAACTGGAATAACCAGAAGGGTGTTGCTTAATTATGCTCTAGAAGGCACTTGTAGTTTATTTATAGCGTCTATTGTGCATACAGCAAATAAAACAAGAGTTGTGCTGCTCAGTATCTTAGTCGAGAAAAGCGAACGGGCTCAGTAAAGAATGAGCTAAAGCCTAATCATTATGAATGTGCCCTAACATGCTTTTGGTTGTTTATTATCAGGAGTGGGCTAAACCTGGTGATATTCACCATCTCGGCATCCAATGGCACGTACCGTCGGACGATGGGGTCGCATGCATCCAGGAGCTACTACAATCATTCTTCCATCCAGAGCTAGAGAAACTACGAAGCATCATCAAAGGGGAGGTCATAAGCAGGTATGTGTACAAAAAGATAATTTACCTCTAATTCAGTTTGTCAGTGGCTTCAAAAGCTTCACTTTGTTCTTACTCAGTCTTGTGTGAATATATTTCTCTTGTTTCACTTGAGCATTTGCACAACTTCTTAATAATACAGTGTTTTTATAGATGAGTGTGATGATGTATGATATGAATTTGAAAAGCAAAGAATTATGTCTGAGCAGTGAAAAAAAAAGCACTTTTTTGCACTTGCAAGTCACAAGAGGGCCACTGTGAAGAATGTATTTTCCTCAAAAGGAATAATGCAGTGCATGGTGGACTTTGGTTTCTTGACGCCCAGCTTGATGAGTAGCCGCCACAAATACAAACTTATGTTGTTTATGTCTTTGAGTTGCGCCCTTTGCGTTTTGGGGAACATCTCTCAAAAATTATTTGAAAATATAATGTGTAAATATTGTTATACTTACCACACAATTCTGTAAAATGCTCATGCAAGGTCCAATATTTACCAGCCTCACTTCTTTTTGGACCCCTCCACAAAAAGTGTTTTGCTATGAACAATTTGTTTTTGGTATGTTTTGTTTGTTCTTACATGATGTGTTGGGGTTGTTTGTTTATGGGTGAAAATTGAATCTTGAATAAATTATGTCTACTTTGTGTGTTTACCAATTGCAGAGAGAAGCTTCTCCAAACCCTCACTATCGTGTACAACTTCCTGATAGGAGCTGGGGCTCTCTTCCCAAAGTGGAACAAGCCACCCGTCCCTGGATTGTGAGTAGAATCAGATGTGTCACAATCTCACAATCACTCACTGCACAACAGGCTCAACATTCTTCAAGTTCACATTTCATGCAATGCAATTTAATGCATACATGTGTTGTTTCCCTGTTCTTACTTGCCTTCTCATATATATTTTCTTTCCTTTCCTCTTCCTGTTTTTCTTCCTCCTCTTCTTTCTCCTCCACTTCTTCTTCCTCCTTATTTGCTCCTCCTTATCCTCACCTCTTTTTGTTGATCATTTATCCCTCTTATTTTCTCGTCTTTCTTATTTTTTCTTCTTCTATGTCTTCTTCTTCCTGTTAAAAGGTCAGGCAAAGTGGCAGTGAAGATTACTAAACTAGTAATCAATGGAGTGCCATTCTGCGAAAACCATGGGTCCAATTCGTGTTTGAATTCAGGATGCTAAAAAGAAATCATCTCAACATGATAAAATATTTGAAATTCAATAAAATCCGGACTAAAAGACGACAGCAGAATGATTCCACCATGGAAAAACACCTTTCTATAAAGACTACATTTATTATCTCCCTTGTACATAACCTGTACATAAAGACCACCTTCTCATAAAGTACATATTTCTTGTCTCCTTTGAGTCGTCTTTCTGTACAGGTTTCAGTGACATAATTGTCTACAGATCCTCATTTATAGAACGTTTTCCCTAGCTGAGTACATAGATGAATATTGATGTTGATGATGTTGATGTTGAATATTCTGTTGATGTGAACTATACTGAACTATACGTGTTGTTTGTTTGTATATACTGTATGTAAACCATGTTGTGTTATACATCAAACTAGTGCCCCCTGGTAGAACAGTACTCAACTACTGAAGGGGCTACTCTGGGTAAATAATACTGATAAATAAAAAAAATGTATTCAATAACTGTTGAGACTTTGACTGCTCCTCATCTCTCTCATCTTCCCAGGACGGACAGCCAGGTGGCACTCTTCACCCTGCACCGGACGCTGGGGTCCAGCGACAAGCAGAAAGTGTTCGAGGGTCTCCGGAAGGAGGGTGTCATGGTGATACACAATCTCTTGCATCACCTTCTTGCCAAAGGGGAGGACGACACCAAGTCGCTCATGCTCATCATCAATGTAAGCATAGTGATTGTCCTTGGGGTGCATCTTGTGTTCTGCTTTAAGTACTTTTATTTTATGCAAGCATTATGTCCAGTGATGTTTGATTTCTTATGAGCAAGAATAATGATAGTGACAATTATTTGTAGTTATTTAGTGCATGAAATAAACAGTATCATTTCTAAGCACATAACAATATTGCTTGAAATTTGAGTTGCCTAAGTGGTTCTGAGAGCTTTGAACCTTGAACCTTGTTTTTTTGGAATAGTTTCTAAAATGGTTACCTTTTCTCCTTGATTATCTGTCTGACCATAATTGACATTGTTCACCCATTTTCATTTGTTGCTTGTGATGGATAAAGAATCAAGAATTATGTGCGGGAATTATCTTTCAAAAGTCATATAATTATGGAAATTAAATGAGACTTGTGCCCTGTTGCATAAAACTTACCATTAATGGTGGATCTGCCATTAATGGTTACCAGCCTGGTAACACCGCTCGATATCCAATTAAAATTCAAGTTGCCATTGGTAGCAATTGCAAGTTTTATGCAACAGGGCCCTAGACCCGTGATAACAGCAGCACGGCTCTGCAACGATTAGGGGTGCTATCATCCTTACCACTGTTCATGTTGCTTGTGATAGATCAAGACTGCGTTGATGTGGCACCTGGGCGCTGCGAAGAAGGACTTTGACAGTCGGTGGAAGGGATTCCTCATCATCAAGAAGGCAATGGAGGACAGGGTAAGGAGCAGGGATCTATTTGTGTCTTGGGTGTAGCAAGTCCTCTTCCTTTATAATCTTATTTGATGATAAGTCCCCCGCTGCTTATGTGTCATTAAATTATTTCATTAGGCTAGGAGATTGATTTACATCTGGAATATTGTCTGTATCCTGTCATGTAGGTTTCTTTCATATGGACTAATTTTTTTTCACTGATTGTAAGTCATGTATTGGATTGTCAGGGGTAAAGATTATAAGACCCATTACCAAGGCAGAACCAGAACTTTTAGTGACCACATTATCAGAATTTCAGAATCATGTGTAGGAGTCGTCTCATAATGATATAATTGTGCAGATCAAATGAGATGGCATGTCCTTTCTGCTGTGATTATGGGTCACATAACTTAACCACTACTATCCCTCACCTTCACGCTGCCATGGTAGATTTGAGAGAAAGGACTCGGGTAAGTTGGAAGCTCATTTCCATTGAGTCCTTAAGGTTTTTTCCATCACATTCGACCTCTTGCAGTTGCAAGTTTCAAGTGCCAAAAAGTTGAATATTTTGTTGGTTTTAAATTGTGGATTTTGATTATGCGCAATATGTGGAAAATTCTGCGTCAATTTGAAGATTATTTATTTTAGAAAAAGTTTTTCTTACACATTACGAACAGATTTTCAACCAGGATAGTCTAAGGTTGAGCTATCACACCCCAGACTCTTACCTTATCCTGCATATGTTTGTTTAGTTTCAGCTGGATATCTTATGCTGCTGCTGTTAGTAGAGAATGGGAGAGAGAATGGGAAGGATGTGTAGGGCGTTATGGTCCACCCACCTCAGCGTTGAAAAACTGAATATTGTATTTGTCATGCTTGTGTTTCATGTGTTTCCATAGCTACATGGGAAGAAGCGGCACCTACGAGCCCTGCTGATCGACAGAGTCTACCTGCAGCATGAGATGAGGATGCTGGTGCAGGCCAAGCACGTCTACACGGAGCTGGACAGGCAGATCCATGCAGACATGTTCCTACTCGCAACCAGTCGCTACAGTGAGGTAACTATGGTTCATAAGCAGTGCGAACACGCTCTCAGTTGGCGAGGAATGGTAATTGATGCGCTGTGTCATCTGTCCATTCAAAGGCATTTCACAAAATAAACACGCATCACACCAATACTAAGAAACCTACATTTGTTACCAATATGACAGAGAATAGCATTCAAGGTCTTACTAATTGTATACAAAGCATTTCTTGGTCAAGCTCCTGGCTACATTACAGAATTATTGAGGTATAAAACCAGTAATCATGGTCACAATTTGTGCAGTTCAACAGATCCTCTGCTTTTACAGATTCCATCCTTCAAAACAAAAGTAATGCTAAGTGATCGAGCATTTGCTTGTGCAGCACCCAAGCTCTGGAGTAGCTTACCCCTGGAAGTTAGGAAAGCACCATTCGTGAAAAACTTTAAATCAAAGCTCAAAACACATCTATTTAATTAATAACAAGCACTTTAGGAGTCCTATTAATCACAGAATATATACTCTGTGGAATAGTTTCTGCGCTCTATAAATGTATATATTATATTATGATTATTGATTAGAATTAAACTATCACTTGCTAAAAGCTCAGTGAAGAGCTTCTAGAAGAGTGAAGTAAGAAAGAGGTGAAAATATAGAGTGCAGATCAGAGTGTTTTTTTGTTAGAAGTTCCCTCAAAAGAGTCGTTTGCTCCAAGTTCCTTCAGATTGTCTGATCATCATCAAAAGCATGTGAGTCGTAACCAGGGCCCCCATTTTATAAAGTGATGCGATTGATCTGAATCATCGATCGCAAGTTCAATTCTCTATCTCTGATATACAGAGTTATGATTGATATCAATCGCAAATCTTCATCAGACAGGGCCCAGGAATATGTTATAAATCCTGACTCTTATTCCTCTGGGGTTAGGTGCGGAAGAAGGCTCAGCTGACCATGTTCCACCTGATGGACAACTTTGTGTCGTCGGTCAAGGAGGTCATCCCCAAGATCTTGGCCAACCTGCGACCGGAGGAGGCCATCTCACACCAGCAGTTCAAGGTAGGATCCGTTGTCTGGTCTGTAACCACGCCCCCTTTTTTTTTTTTAAGTGCCAATAAGTCATCATAAATTGTCTCTGATTCACACGTATGAGCGGGTAATTATCGCATCAGAGCACTCTTGAAGAAAGACTCATAGAATAGAGTTCAAGGTAGAATCAGTTTCCTTGTCCTCTATCACGCCCATTTTCCTTTCTCAAGAAGTGCCAAAAAGTCACCCTTGATTGTCTCTGTTCCACACTTACAAGCAGTTGATTGTCGCATCAGAGCACTCTTGAAGAAGGATTGATAGAATGCAGTTCAAGTTAGGCTTGGCTGTCCAGTCTGATTATTGCAATTTTTGTGAACAAACATTTCTTACAAACTCTGATGCTTTTTTTTTTATGTAATGTGTCTATTGTGCCAATGGAATGTTGTTGATATGAAATTTTCTAATGGATGAATATGTATTGTCACCTGGTCAACAAATTTATTGTCCTTTTTGTAAAGAAAAAGATACAATGGATTGATCAGTTGGATGGAAAAATAAGCAGACCCAAGAACATATTCTTTTTCTCTGCTTATTTTTGTAACAGATCGATAAAGCAATTTATCACTATGGAGAGCACCAGTAAAATTGAGATGATAACATCTATTATCTCTCTGAAAAAATGTTGAATTCATTGAATAAGAACAAAAAATATTGGTAGTATGACATGACTATGCATATCCAACATTAACAAGTGTTCATTACTTTTCTCATCGTCCAGGGTGCGTTGTACGTGCTGTATGGGAACAGCATGAACAGCACATGGGCATGTCTGCCCTACTGGTCACTGCTCAAGGACATCTGGCTTGGACTGGTCAACGCTGGTCACTCGGAGAAGCCGTCCATCATGAAGATCCTGGGTCAGATCATGATGAAGATCAACAAGGTCTATGACTCTCCCGCTATCCGGGTGGAGGTAGGTGCACCCAGGAAAAATCCAAGGGAAAGTCAAACGGCGGGGGGCTTTGTCACATGAACCTAGGTTACTCAGGTAAAGGCGAGGGGGTGGGGGATGATGGTATACCAGTGCATTTTGATGTAGTTGATCTAATACAAATCTAGGCTAACTGCCTAATCACAGATTATTTTGTAGGCTTATTCTTTGATGAGAGAAGGTGTGGCATGAAAATGTGTAGCGTGCAATGGAACACGAACTAAAACTTTTTTTTTTTTAATACATCAACGTAACAATTTGCTGATAATGATTATGTCATTAAGTTCACCCCGTTGATGATTATACAAATGACTTCTTTTGTTAACATAATTTCATTTTTTTTTTTATACTTGGGTGTTTTCACTTTATTCACCTAGCTCTTTCTCCCTTTGCCCTGAATGTCCTTAGATATCAGAAGGTAGCATTGCCAGAGCCAAGGAGCTGGTTAGAGGGACAGCAGTGGTTGTCACTCCTGAGCAAGAAACACAAGCTATCCAGAGACTGCAGAAACATAATGAGGAGAATCTGAGGTGAGAAATTACAAAGAGAGAGAGGGAGGGGAGATAAATGGAGGGGTGAGAAAGAGGGGGTGGGAAGAAAGGGAGGAGGGATGGAAAAGAAGATGGCGAGAGGGGCAGCGGTGGCTATCACACAAGAGAAAGCACCACAGGCTGTCCAGAGACTGCAGAAACTGAATAAAGAATATCTCAGGTGAAAAATGACATTAGGGCTGTTAGGTAAAGAGAGAAAGAGAGGAGAGAGCGAGGGGGAGACAAGAGAGAGAGAGAGAAGGAGGGAGAGGAGACGGAGAGAAAAAGAGAGAGGGGGTGGCAGAGAAAGAGAAGTTTGGAGATGGAGGATGTGAGTTGGGTTGGGTTGGGTTGAATTTGGTTGGGTTGGTTGGGACAAGCAGAGAAGTGGAAAGAGTCAGGGGGAGAGGGGTAGGTAAGACGGTGGGACAGGACTAGAAGAGAGCCTGAAGAAACAAAGAAAGAGGGAGAGAGAAGAATAAATTAATTTCACTAGACAAAAAAAAATGCACTGTGATGAAATAACCGTTTAATACTCTATGTAATAAATCAGGGGCTATCAATGTAAGTCGTTTTCCAGTTTATATCAAGCAGAGATAATACACGCTTGCTATGCCCCTAAGTTATATTGCTTATGAAGTGCATACATATTTAAATTTTTGCATCGTCCTTTTTTAAAATTGTTTCAATTTCTTATCAAGCAAATGTTCTTTTAACTGTTTTCTTCTCAGGTTGTACACAGCATTAGTCACTGAGCTTGTTGAGGTCATCGAGCAAGGCAACTTGTAAGTGAGACAATTAGTACATTACAACCTGCACTGGCATGTACAAACAAATTATTTCTTGCTAAATATGTTACTCATTGCGGATAGATGGCTACTGATAATCGTTTGTCTCGCAAACGAGACAAACGATTATCAGTAGCCAAATTATTTCTTCCTTTATTTAATGAGAGTTACCTAAATGATTCATTAACAGGATATTTTTGTTCCTTTAACTATAACAAGCACTTCACATATAGTGCTGTACCAATTCATGTGCTAGTCAAAGCACTTGATTATTACCATAGCTGTAACCAGCAGTGTTAAAGGTTTTGTTGATCTCGTAAGATGAACACAAATGGATATGTGATCATGTCATACGCCAGTCATTTTCTTCAATAGTACTTTTTCAAAGGCGTCAAACGTCCATGCACCATTGTAAGATTAGTGCAATGCGTAAAATCTACGCAATTAGTTTTTTTTTCAGCTGCTGTTGAGCAGCGCTCGGGTTAGTCTTGCGGTATTGCGGTCGATGTGCAACATGAATTCCTGTTTCATGAAGCAGCAAGAAAACAAATGAGTGGCTTCTCCATATTTATGTCTTATGTAGAGGGATCTTTGGGAAGTGTTACATTTTGCTTCCTGCTTGGCCCATCACACAGTCTGGAGGAGGGATATAAACGAAATATATACCGCCTTCAGCTCGAGGTACCAGTGACACCTTATGTGCATTCGATTTCTTTGGTTTTTTCTTTGGTTTAGCTCCTAAGGGTTGTGCCCTGCGGGAAATCAAAGCCACCTCATGCACATAGATTCTCTACCACCTCTTGAGGTGCGATATATTTGTATACTCTGTTATATATTGAATGTCTTCTTGATTTTATGTGCAGACGGTGGAAGTTCTCTCAGATGGCTGCTGGTCTGCTGAGACTCCAGCTGAGGCAAGACACCCCACCCCCAGTGCCCATCGTCAGGCTCTTCACCGCTCACCTCATACATGACACCCTTCACCTCAGAAAGGTAGGCAGTCAACGCAGGCAATATTCCAACTCCTCATAGGATACAGATATTGACTGGCAGGGGGTGAAATATCACATTCAAGGATGTAATATTTTCCAAAGGGCTTATATTTCCCAGATGTGTTCAGCACTAAGTGAAAATATGATCACAAGGGAAAATAAAACATTTAATGGAATGTGGTAGTACACCCCTTAGTAGTTCATATCTGTTTTATTAGATAGCCTTGATTGCTCTTAATTTCCTTTAGGTCTAATTCATTGACAAATAGGAACAGATGCACAACCAATTCACAGTTGGGTGTTTTTTGTGGGGTTTTGTTTCTACTTGTGTAGTAATATAATGACATTCTGATAAATGTATTATTTTACGTCACTTCTTTCACGCCTTGCACTTTTGCATATGCTTGCGTAAATTTTACTGTATGCTTGATATACAGCTTTAACTCACAGAGTTGTACCTGTCATGGCCATGTAATATATTAGTATATTCAGTACAGGCTTTATTGATCTTTCATGTGCCAGAGAAAATGTAGATCTTTGGGATCTGAGCAGTTAAATAGTATTTTTGAAGCTATGAATCATACTGAATTCACATTGGTAAAGGATCGACGTCATTCAGTTACTGTGGAGTTGACACAATGTGGATTTACTACCATTCATCCCCCCCCCCCCTTTCCAGCTGGCCATCTCCGCTATGGGGGCGGTACTGAAACAGCTGAAGCGCCCCCACAAGACGCAGTCCCTGGACCCCTACGCCCTGGCCGGCTGCGCCCCTCCCGCCGAGGGTGCCGCTCCAGACCCAGGAGAGCGACCAGACAACCAGTGGACCCAGTACCAGTGTGACCGGCTGCCTACCACCCAGGACGCCTGGGACCGCACCGTGTTTGTGGAGAAGACTCACTGGGGGTACTATGTCTGGCCAAGGTACTGCACCAACCCTAACCATAAATCCTATACCCTGCATTATTATTTCATATTTGTGTGTGTGTGTGTGTGTGTGTGTGTGTGTTTTTGTTTGTACCAACCCTAAGTCTTAAAACCCTGATTTATTGTTTCATGTTTGTGTGTGTGTGTGTGTGTGTGTGTGTGTGTGTGTGTGTGTGTGTGTGGGTCTGTGTGTGTCTGTGTGTCTGTGTGTTTGTGTTTGTACCAACCCTAAGTCTTAAGATCCTGAATTATTGTTTCATGTTTGTGTGTGTGTGTACCAATGTAAGTTTTGAACGTTGAATTATTGTTTCATATTTATGTGTGTGTGTATATCAACCCTAAGTCTTAAACCCTGAATAATTGTTTCATGTTTGTGTGTGTTGATGTGTGTGTATGCTTGTGTGTTTGTATAGAGAGGGGGTATTAAGGAGGAAAAAAAGTAAGCCTCTTGTACCAAACATGATAGTTATAAGATATAAAAATCTGTGCAGTAACCGTCTTGGAGATTACCTTCTTCACAATGGAAACCTGACAGAATGTCATCATCTCCCATGTAGGAATATGCAGGTGTACGCCCCATTCTCTGAGCAGCCCAAGCTAGACCGGAGCAGGGAGGAGCTCTCTGAGGTGGAGCAGATCATCTTTGACCACTTCAGCGATGCGGGCTTTGTGGAGAAGCTGGTGGGCTTTCTCTCGCTGGAGGACAAGAAGGGGCGCGACAAATTCGAGAACAAGAAGTTCATGATCTTCAAGGTGAGGCAAGCGAGGACGAGAGAGAAATGTCCATCTCATGGACGGCCTAGACCATTTTCTTAACGTATGCAAATTTATAGCTTCTCTCTCCTGACTGCGTAGTGATATAGTTGTTATATTCACAAGAGCTTGGGTTATTCATTTGCAATGGGTGGAATTCAGGTGCAGTTGGTGCTTGATGGATTGACCTTGGACAAGTTTTGTGGCTGCCTTGAGGGCCCCATTGTTTGATAGAAATTCAAAAAATTTGCATACATATCAGAAATGGTCTATTGAATATGCTGGTTTTGTAGTATTAATATTTTGTCCATACTTCCTTACACAAAATGCTCATTTTGGTGCAACACCTAGTGTACTGTGCAATATCTATTGTATCCAAGTTCTACTTAAATCTCTACTATAATTTTTCTCGTATTGAGGAGTTGGTGAATTTCTTCATTGGCCTATGTGATAAGGCACATTATGATTGAGAGCATATGGCAGAACACTGCAAGGGGTGTGTAAAGTGCAAATTATTAAGGAAGTCTTTGGTGGTAATATGTTCATTTTAATTTCCATTCGACCATATAATCACAACTTACAACACAAAACTCAAATCCAACCCGATCTCGAAAAAATATATAACAACTATGATTTTCTATTGATAACCAATTTTGATTAATTGAAGAGAGAAGTGGACTTGATGGGATTATCTAAACCAAATAGAAATATACCATCTGTTTCCCTATAAAATGCTAGAGTAGAAAATGATATTTTATGTGTCACATATGATACAAAATGTTGCATAATGTTCTTGTTTCTGGTAGGGTTTGTTCCGAGACTTTGGCGACACATTCCTGCCCGTGTTCCAGCCTCACATAGCGCGCCTCTCCCAGGATGTCCAGGAGAGCAGCCAGCGGTGCCTGATGGAGATGATCGCTGGGCTCATCCGAGGGAGCAAGCACTGGGGATTCAGCAAGGTAGTGATGGGTTGCGTTTGGTTGTGGGATCACTATCAAGCTCTATATCCCTCATTAGCATATTCCAGCTCGTTGATTGGTTTAAAGTGCGTCACATGACCACAAATAGTTCAGCTATTTGTGATGGAGAGAGCAAAAGAATCTCAGAGTGAAGAAAAGTATTATTTTGTGATGTCATATGGAAAAAAAGACTACTTTGTGATGTCATTAGAGAAATCGCTTCTTTTCTTCTGGCCTCGATATCAGTTCATCCCTTGTAAATGCGTGACCTGCTAAATCTCTCATGAACGTGATATATTGGTATACTTTAGTGTTGTTAAATTCTGATTCAAACGAGGACTCTCAGGCTTGAAGTAAATTGATGGTTGCTGTACATTTAATTTGTTAATCAGCTTTTACACTCTCTGTCTGGTAACTCTCTGAAATATATTTCATCTCTGATGGAGCTATCTTCTCGAATAACTGATGAACAACTGATAACTCATTGTGACATCATGCGAGAGCCTAATGTAATATGTTTTGTTAACATTTGTCATATTAATCCCTCCATCTGCACCCAGACCAAGAACCTGTGGGAGGAAGTGCTCCTACCAGCCATGAAGATGTCCCTCTCCGTGGTAACAGCAGAGACCATTATAGACTGGGGGGTGTGCATGGCGACATCGTGCGAGAGCCGGGACCCACGCAAGCTGCACTGGCTGTTTGAGTGGCTGACCCAGCAGCCAATCAGCGAGGACGAGGAGAGGGGGTCCTTTCTGGATGCCAGGTAGGAAGATCCATTTAGTGCAACA
Organism: Arbacia lixula; assembly: GCA_963669155.1. Lineage (NCBI taxonomy): Eukaryota > Metazoa > Echinodermata > Echinoidea > Arbacioida > Arbaciidae > Arbacia > Arbacia lixula. The sequence goes on along the minus strand of OZ022577.1, from coordinate 33,019,576 downwards.
AACTTTACATCATATGAAAATGTCAACGATTGGATTAAAATCACAAAGATAATGCATAGCCATAAGATTGAAAACACAGTAATAAAAGAAAATAATTTCACATACCCACATACATACACATAATAAGTGACTTTTTAGTTCTGAGATTGATTTTTGTTGGATTTTTTACAAATTATCCCGCCCCATACTTCATACAAGCCCCGCCCCGCCCCCTCCCCCCCCCCCCCTCCACCATCATCACCACACAACTACCCCTTGCCTTTAAGTCTAAGGTATGGTTGACTTCTGAGAAGGGTATGGTCATAGTCCCATCTTAAATAAGTCTTATATTCTCTGAAACATATTGTTTTAAATTTTGTCATGTCCTAAAAATGTTAATTGAGTAAGGGATCGGCATAAATAAGATCTTGCTCATTCTCATACTTCTCCCATTGTATGTTTGTTTAATATCTTTTCTGTTCCTACGTGCTTTGGGGGGATTTTTTGGTTTTTATATGATGATGAATGAATTAAAACCAGACATGAGATGGCATGACCTCTGACCCCTTGTCTCGCCCACCCTATCTCTCCCACCCCGCCCTGTAGCCGGCTGTTCATCCTGCAGGGGGGCCTATTCCAGCAGGAGTGGCGTGTGCCCGGCCTGCTCCACCGGCTGCTGGGATACATCCAGCAGCACCTCACGCACAGCTACAAGAACGTCAGGGACAAGATTGGCAGGTAGGCTGCCCTCTAGGTCTGCACAGCATCCACGGCCACATTGCAAATACAGGAAAAACAGTGTAGAGTACCAGAGTGTGACGTCATATGAGCACGTTGTCAAGGCAACTGGTTTTAAACTATGTGGATACATTTGTGATCACAGCAGGAGCTCTCATTGGGAGCGCCCGACACTAGCCCGTTAGGCAATGTCAGACCAGTGAAATTCTCACTTGAGTGATGTTGTTTAGAACCAGAAACCTGCAAAACAATGGATATGATCACACGGCATTAGGTGCATGCGCTTAGGGATCGCAATAATGTGGCAATAGTTTTGCGTGCAGTTTAATTCGCGACCCTGCAGTCATTCCTACAATTGACGAAAATAAAAACCTCGCAAAAATAACGTCTCAGACATAAATCTGTGTTTTGTTTCATCCGCAGCTTCCTGGTGATGATCTTCATGTATGACAACGCCTGGTCCTGTCAGAACCAGACGGCATCGCCCCACCGGCGGGAGTTCCTGGAGGGCATCCTGCCCCGTCTGGCCCCACTGGCTAGCATCGAGGTGTGGGGGGCGAGCCTCAGCGTGTCCCCTGAACACCAGGCAGAGGATGAGGAGAGAAGGAAGGTGCTGAGGTTATGTAAGACAGGTGAGTGATAGGTCTTTGGGAGGGGGTATAAGGGGGTGGGGGTGCATCGAGGTGTTGGGGGCCAGCCTTAGTGTGTCCCCTGAACACCAGGCAGAGGATGAGGAGAGAAGGAAGGTCCTGAGGTTATGTAAGACAGGTGAGTGATAGGTCTTGGGGAGGGGGGATAAGGGGGTGGGGTGCATGGAGGTATGGGGGGACAGCCTCAGTGTGTCCCCTGAACACCAGGCAGAGGATGAGGAGAGAAGGAAGGTCCTGAGGTTATGTAAGACAGGTGAGTGATAGGTCTTGGGGAGGGGGTATAAGGGGGTGGGGGTGCATCGAGGTGTTGGGGGCCAGCCATAGTGTGACCCAGAGCACCAGGCAGAGGATGAGGAGAGAAGGTGCTGAGGTTATGTAAGATAGGTGAGTGATAGAGGGCGGAAATTATGCTGTATCTCAATGACCCCTGTTTATATCCTGTCATAACTGACATCTGTGTAATATAAGTGTCAGACACTATCAAATGACGTAATCACATACTTGATTTTGGTTATTGTGTCTGCCATATTGCATATAATGTGTGGAGTATCAAGACATATCTTTTCATGATTTTATCTGTGATTCAAACTCTTTACGCTCATTTTGTGTGCATCGTATTTCCTCCTTGCAGTCATGAAGTGGATTGTGGGTAGTCTTGGGAACCTCGTCTCACCTGCTCCTCCAGAGATCTTCCAGTACCTACCTCTGGTAAGTCCAGACTTCGTCCTTATCCCACTTTACCTCTCAGGGGTTCGAAATTTAAAAAAGCCTATTGTGTCAGTTTTACACAAGTACCACGACTATGTGGCCTGGAAACACGTCAAAGTGTTACAGGCTTAACTGTGTGAGAACTCAATTAGCATTAGTAATTGGAAATAGTCATGATTTGTCAGCGTTCTTAACCCTATGCAGCCCAAAAGTCAGCCAGCTGTCCCGATTAGAAATCCCTGCTTATTGGTATTTTTTTCTACCATTGACACAGTGTGAAGAAAGCAGTATAATCCTAATGTTATCCCTACAGTTTTTTTATTTTGTCAGGTTAGGCATCAGATAGATTTCTTTGTCAATTTTGATTTTGAAGCATCATGATTCGACTGGTGTCTGGTATAATGTTTGTTTTACTGGTACTCTGGTAAGAATAACATTGATTGATAGATCTGTTAAAAAAATCAGCTTATTTTTATTCTTGAGTCCTCAGTAGGACGGTTTTGATTAAAGTCAATATGGTTTGAATTATATCAGAGAAATGAAAGCAACATATAAGTGAAGGTGTGACAAAAATCTGTCAAAAGGTTTAATTTTGTTACATCATGTGCGAGGTGCTCTCTTTCTCATACGTTGTGTGCTGTATGGTTCCATAAATTGCCCCTTTTCTGTTTTTTGGTGAGGGAATAAATTTTTTCATAAGGGTGTGTGTGTGTGAAAGCATGTTCAATTATGTATCAAATGCACAGTTAAATTGGTATATATCAATATAGATTAATAATACATGTGTATATATATATATATATAAATATATGTATATATTTTCCAAAAAATTACCTCATCGCATGTGACTTCTCAAAATTGAGAATTTGAACATTCATAGCTCTGTTATCCTTTGGCGGAATTTTGTCAAACCTTCACAAATTTGTATCTGTAATTAAAGTCAACTAAGCTTCAGGGTGGACTATCCCTCTAAATTCAAAGCATTGACTGTGTTTTGAATGCCGTCTGTCTGTGTTGCTCTATAGTTGGCTCCCCTGGAGAGCTGTGAGTCTGACGAGGAGCTGAGGTACGAGGCTGAGATGACGCTAGCCTGCCTTGCTCAGGCCCTGCTGCAGCCAGACATGATCTCCAAGGTCCTAGCAGCTCTACGCCAGGTAAGGCACTCACTCATGTAGTAGTAGTAGTAGTAGTAGTAGTATGGTATGGTAATTTATGGTAATTTATTCAAATAAAATCAAGGTGCTTTGCCAGAGTATGTAGGCACTTACTCTTGTAGTAGTAATAATATGGTAATTTATGTAAATAAAATTATATTCACACATATGTAAACATACTTCTTGCTAAAATGACACATCACTTGTCATACATAAGTCAGACATGGTCTCCAAGGTCCTTTGCTGGTCTACACCAGGTAGGCACTCATGAAGTAGTAGTATGGTAATTTATTCAACACCAGCTAACATAGAGGTCGTAGGTCATAGGTCATGGATAGTTCTAAGCTGTCTTCATGTCTCTCCTGCTTGTCAGATTGGGCAGGGGTCATCATGGCGAGCAAAGTGCAGCATGCTGGAGTACCTACAGGTCATGGTGTTCTACAACCTCTTCACTATCAGCCTGCAACCAGCTAACATAGAGGTGATCGGTCAACTGGTGCTGGACAGGCTCAAGGATGACCGGCTAGAAGTGAGTCGACTCTAACTCTCTCAATACCATAGGCATGCACATATGTACTACGTATCTGGGCTTTGGGATTTGGCTCAGTACTAAGAAGGTTAAGTTAACACTGAACATAAGCTATTCATTGTGGTATGCATGTCCATTAGATGTTCTAAAAAGTTTGGACAGGAAAAGCAAAGCACCATGTCATCCATCCTGTTGCCATGTAAATTGTCATTCGACCTCTTCTCATGGCATCCTATTACATTTTGAGCCAGAAACCTTTTTTTTCAAGTTCACTAAACAGGGCTGACAAAAGTTACAATGCAAATATTAAGCGGACGTCAAGGAACACTTTAACATCCAACTCTCAGATGGAGTGTCTTTTCATTTTGCGAGAATATCGCTACATTTTTGGAGGAAAATTTATGAGAAATGTTTGTGTTAAATAATCTTATGAAGTATCATTCTCTTATACTGAAATTATCTAAAAAGTGCACAAAAACATATTCTTGATGTAAATGTGGAATTCCAATATAAATGGTGCTTTGATCTAATGTGATGTAATCCATTAATTTTGAGCCATGTTCCTTCTATCTCAGTGAGAGAGGTCGCTGTAGTTCATATGAGAACATTTTTCTTTTTAGCAGTATCCTTCTTTCTCTCTCTTGTAGATAGTTAATATAGAAAGCAAGTTCTTCTGACTTATGAATCCATGTTCCTCTATTCCCTCTGTCATGTAGGTGAGGAAGGTAATGCATACAGATTTTAAAGTTCTGATTTATCCATTTGCGTCCCTGTATTTTCTCTTCTTGTAGGTGAGTGAGGTGATAAATATTGACAATGATTTTATTTTATTCATCTGTCCATGTTCCTCTATCCTCTCTTTCTTGTAGGTGAGGGAGGTAGCTGGTGTTACTATTGAACGGTCAATATCACCACCTTGATTCATCCTTCATTCTTTTTTTTTTGATCTCTCTCTTCCTTGCAGGTGAGGGAGGTAGCTGGCGCTACCCTGAGTGGCCTCATCCATTGTGGATTCCTTCCCATGGCTAACGGTCTGCAGAACCACTTTGAGACGCTCTGCAAGACCAGACTGCCCACCAAGACAGTCGTCAGTGTCGCCGCACCCACAGAAGGTAGCTCTTCATATAATGTGAATTAATCCTTCCTGTGGCAGATAAAATACTGCTCAATGAGATTTGCATTATAAGTGTCAAAATGCTTACTTGGCACATAAAAAGTTAATCTAACACCTACACAGAAACTGTGTGTGAAGTCTGTAGATGCTGTGTTTAAAGACAGGGTGTCCCATTTGCAACGGTCATGAAACTCGGTAGGAATCAACGGTATACCCTAAAGATACCATGTCTGAATCTTACAATCAAAGCCTTACAAACCTTTTCAAGAAAAATTAATAAATATTGATGTTTAGATTTGAAACGTAGTGGCTGTAGTCTACATCCACAATCATATTGCCCCTGTCAGTGCGACGTCCTTGAGTGGATCTCACTCTGTCATATTGACCATTGTCCATATCTCTCAATCCCTCAGCCATTGTCCAGCGCCATGCAGGGATCCTAGGTCTGAGTGCCTGTGTCCAGGCCTACCCCTACGACGTCCCTGAGTGGATGCCTCAAGTCCTGATGGATCTCACCGACCACCTACACGACCCACAACCCATCGAGGTAAGAGTTAACCCATTCACTCAGGAATGGGTATACCTGGGCCCTGTTGCACAAAACTTACCATTAATGATAACTTTACTACCAGTTGTAACTTCTATGAAAATCTTGAATTCAATTTGCTGTCCAGCAATGTTGCCATGGTAGTTACCATTTATGTCAGAGTTACCATTATTGGTGAGTTTTTATGCAACGGAGCCCTGGCTTCCTCATTTCCTACTCAGAAACAGGATCTGGGTATACCTGGGCCATGTTGCATATGTTTTGAACTATTGTAACTTACTATTGGTAATTACCATTAACAGGAAGTAACAACAGTTGAGAATAAATGCAACAGGCTTCAAGTTCCCAGAACCAAACCAACCTCAGGATGTTTTTGAAGTACTTTTTCATAATATTTTCATAAAGCTGATGTATGCAATCAGTAGTTCAATCGTTAAGCTACCATTTAGGTATTTGTAGCACTTGGTTGCAGAAACGTTGTTTATTAAGGTTTGCAATAAATATCGTGAATCCACCTTGGAAGGAAATCTTTGTACCAGATTTCACACTGCATTGCAAAATCTCACTGCGAAAGCACCAGTGACACACAATGGCCATATCTTGGAAGCAGCTTGCACTAGTGAGCAAGCAGTACGATTGCTAGTCAGCCTTTGTTTATCTCTAGAGCGTACACATGCCATACAAATAGTCATGTTTCGGACTGTGAGCACTACTTTTAAAATCTCTAAGCAAATGGGTTTCCTACACAGGGAGCATTGACATCGTGTGAAGGAAATGTGACAGTAAGGTGATGGAACCTTCCATCAAAAAGGCAGAACCCATTCTAGTTAAGTTTGAGCATTTATTCATAAGGATTCCATCATTTTGTGGCATTTTTTTCATGTGCTTTGGAAATAAAAGTTGAGGTGGAAAAGTGGTTGTGAACTGTGACTGAAGATCGCAAGGTCCCAGGTTCAAGCCCACCATGGCAATAGCGCGCATTAGAGCTTTTGCACCGTACAGTGATGTGTTGAAGCGGTGTATCTTGAGTGAATGTAGACCATGGTTGTTCTGCTTCAAACATAAACAAGGATACAAGAAATGCAGCAAATGAGATATCTTGAATATGTGTGATCACTTTTCAAGCAATGTAATTCTCTAGTAATAGTATTTATTTGGTTATAAAAGTTTTATCACAGATAACAATATTGTAACAAAGGAATGATAAAACATAGAACACAATCACATAAATGCGACAGAATGTTGGTCAGGAACACAACGGGTAGTGACTCACTGTTGCACAAGGGCGTGTGAGCCATCTTTAATAGATTACCGGTAATGTAAAATGGGGTAACTTCCCATCCTGTACGCACACATATTTCCTTTAACCCGTTGCTCATGGTAAGATTTTCAGACTTCGTGAAACCTGGTCCAGTAAGGATGTCAAAATTTGCCATGGAATAGCAGTAACCAAAGGGGTGTGGCTTCATTATGCCTTATATGGAATACCAAGTTATTCATAGCCTGTCGTCTGTTGTCTGAACAGCAGATTACGTGGGTGTTGCACAGCGTCAGTAGAATGAGTTAAGAGCTTGCATGATCATGACAAGTCTGTGAGTTGTTTGCCAGAAGCTCACAAAACTTGATAGATTAACCTTTACTAGTCATATAATATGCACAATGCTAAAGGAGAATCAACTCACTCATAATTCATTATGAGCATGAACAATGCATGAATTGTATATCTAGAGAAGAAAGTGTATTTGATCACTCTCCCTTAATGGGATTATCTGCATGTAGCTCAATGTGGCAGGGAATTCCCTCCCTCCAATATCCCCTCCCTTAAATGCCTGCCCATGTGTGAAAATTGCATGGGCTGTTCTCCATTATCTGAGAGAAATGATAAATTCACCATCACTGATAATAAAATATGCATAGGCTCTTCCAAAGAAAGAGAGGAGAAGAGATAGGAAGGGGTTTGGGGCGGAAGAAGAGAAGACGAGGAGAGAGGAGAGAAGAGGGAGGATAGAAGAGGAGAAGAGGAGAGAGGAGAGAAGAGGGAGGATAGAAGAGGAGACAGGAAGGAGGGAGAAATGAAGAGAAGAGAGGGGAAGATGAGTGGAGAGAAGAGAAGATCAGTGCACACTCATAATTTATTCAAGAGTCTGTCCCCGGGGCCATATCTCTTCTGACCACATCCGTCTGTCTCCCTCTTCTCGGCCCATCCTCTTGACCTTTTTTCCCCCCCTTCCTCCTTCTCCTCCTCCTACCTCCACCTCTGGCTATCCTCACCCCGGCTGGGAGTCATCAGGAATTCATTAGCAGGGAGAGGCTTTTTTTTTTTTTGCACACACAATGGGGTCCTCACGCCGGCTAGAACAAATCTTGCCTCCTCAAAAGCCAACAGAAATGTATCAAGTGTAATTTAGCGTGGGTACAAGTGTCTCACATATGAATGATTCAGGTACTTCACGCAAAACATACTAAAGGGAGTCAACTGGCATCTTAACAACCTTAATAGGATCAGTAAATCAACCTTTTCGTCTGTTGTGTCAGTGTGATGATAATGATGGAATTGCAAGAACACTGAAGCTCTGGGGACTCCACTTGTATGTGTTATATACTACATGTTGCTTCTTAGTAGTCATCATAGGCCTGTGTGTGTGACACAACCTGCTGCTGTATGCGGTTTAGGTGTATAACCTGTTACCTAATCGCATCAGTGTGATGTAAAGAGTTAACCCTTTTTGTGCCAGACAAAAATCAACTATATGGGTTATATGTGTATGACTCATCGCCAAATCGCATCAACAGCACATACTAAGTTAAATCCCCACTCTTGACAACTGCTCCACATTCTCTTTTTGTCATCTGCGCAGAGAACCGTCAGAAAGACCCTGTCAGACTTCCGCCGGACTCACCATGACAACTGGCACGAGCACAAGCAGAGCTTCACTGACGATCAGCTCGTGGTCTTGACCGATCTCCTCGTCTCGCCGAACTACTACGCTTGATGCTGGCTCCTCAACACCTCAAAGGTGCATAGGATCTTATAAACCGCGGGGTATATATATCATTTTAGTCCCATTCTCCATCATCCTGTACTCGTCTAGGAGTAGTCATTGTTTTCTGACCATCACATTCTCCCCGATACTAGTTGATCAAAGCCATTAATGCCTGTTGTCTTGGGAGACTTCTGTGATTTGTAATATTTTCAGACGTGAGATATATATATAAGTATGTAAACGGGGAATAGCAACGTAATGTTTGTCTCAGGTTCCATCACCCTGTATTTGTCTAGCAGTGGTCATCGTTTTTTGACCGTCAAATTTGTTGACCATCACATTCTCCCCGATACTAGTCGATCCAAGCCATTGACGCCTGTTTGCTTGTGCGACTTCTATAATTGATTATATTTTTAGACATAAGATATATAAAGATGTCAAAAATATATCGTTCTTCATTTGCGTAACATTTACCACCTTCAAAACTTACTTATTTTTATAGTATACTTGGCTTGCAATTATCAAAATATGTTTTTCTGTCTTACATCACAATAGTGGTTATGTAAATGCTTGTACATCAAATGTTCAATCTTTTTAATGGATAATGCTGATTATGTACGGTATGTTGGATCACTTAAGATATGTTCTTTTCTTTATCTTCAGATGGGTTGTTATCAGAAATTTTCCAAATTATATGAAATATGAAAATATTGAAGATTTCTTTCTTCTTTATTTTTTTTTTTTTGAGAGAGAGCCTTCAGATTATGCTTTCCAGCATTAGTTTAGGATTTGACTGATGTGGAATATGATTTGAGTAATACCATGGGTTTAGTGACGGTGTTTGCATAATGATAGGTTGTGCACTTGTGCTATTATATTTTAGACAAAATATTTTAATCTCACTTTTAAAGTTATTTTTCAAGCCTTTTCGTGTGTAGGTCAATAAAGTGATGATATGTTGAATGAAAGAAATTTATGTCTGTAAACTTTATCTTGTTTTCATTTGCTTATGTAAGAATATCCCAATGTCATTTTCATCTGTCTAATCACTAAAGAATCTGGTTTAAATGGTTTTACAAATGAATAATTCTAAGGAATTTTGTTTGATTTGGTCACATTTTTTTCTCATTTTGTTCATGCCCTTACCAAACTACATGTACTGACATAACTCATGTTGTACAGTCATTGTTGTGTTCATCCTTGTGCTGTAAGGTGTTAATCATAAGTGTGTGATGTTGGGCTTCATCAGAGCATTTAAGGCTGTCACCTCTGGTATTCTGTGCAGAAGTCAGTGATCATCAAGAGTAAAATGTTTGTTCTTATGTGTTCAATTCAAGTACGTAATCGGTTTCAAACAGATTTTTCATGTGACAGATGTCAGATCGTTCTGGGGATATTTCTATTTTGAAAAGAAATTTTAGGCTTACACCCAGTAGAAAGGATAGCATGCCCCATCCTGTAGATAAATGAAAAACAAGTCTGGAAAAAATCTCAGAACCAGAGGGATTTTAATCTGCAATCTATTGCTCAACAGGCAGTGACTTAACCACCATCAGGCCATTTCTGGTTGAAGGATGAGACATGATATGATAGTAAGAAAAACCTTAAAATCCCCTCTCGATCTGACTTGCTAATTTCCATGAGTCCTCCGTTTTAATAACCATTCAACTTGATTTTAGTGAAAGGGCTTTCTGGGGTAAAAAAAAAAAAAATCTTTATTTATTGAAATATAAAAGAAAATGGTGCTGATTACTGCTTTATGAACAAGCATTTGTAAAAAGTATAACTTTGAGGAGGGGAATATTCCCATTCCACCACTATGTTTGAATCCCATTCTTGTTCAGACAGATGTTTCACCAACTATTTTCTAGTTTAATCCAAATGATACCTGCTTGATGTTGTATACTCCATTTATCTAATCTTTGATGTTATTAATGCTATAGAGGATCGGTCTTATCTTATCAGACAATTATTGTATTTCTGCTATCTATTTAGAGCACAAATGCCCATAGATGACATACTTTTTGCAATGGATGCTAGACGAATGGATATACATGTATCCACTGTGTAAGGAGTTTCATTCGTTGTTAGTATCCACATGTTTTATCATTGTAGGTAAGTAAGGGTGCTTGCAGTGTGAACATGTTTTTAGTCGGACACATTCTCTACTTATCATATTTTGTGTCCATCATTTGCCCCACATTGGCCAAAGTATGCACTCAAAAACTTTTTGTCAGGGAACTAAATAGTTCAACAATTAGTGTGTTTATATCTGAATTTGAATTTTGAATATGTCTTCATGATTTGCCATTGAGTAAGGAGACATTTCTAGGTTTTATTATTTCTAAAATGATTTTGTTTATATGTGTACATGTACTTTAAATCTTGTTTATAGTTTAGTGTATGGTTTGGTTTATTATGTCAACAATTGACGAGCAAAACCAAATTGATTTTCTAACAAGAAAATTAGAATATTCAGCAAATCAGATTGGTGAATGTTTAAGGGAATCCAGCAAATTGAAAGAGTTTATGGAAATTTCAATTAGAATTTATGCATTAGCTTTTTGTTGTTATTTAACCTTTTAACACCTCTGCATAATTACTATTATACACGTCAAGCTTCATATCAGTGAAATTTAAGAAATAAGATTGTTTGTACATTGTTTGTACAAAAATGTATGTAGCTAGATCATTATTTATACATGTTCAGAAGGGACAGTGTGTATGGTTCGGCGAGTTTGATAAATGGATTTTAATTGCATAATTACTACAAATATTTCTGCTGTTTAATGCATCCAATGAATAACACAATTGAAACCATTGTTCCTTGTTTAATAGGGTTTGTTATGACTTATTGATGAGTATGTGCAACGAAAGATGTAGTTGTTGGGAATGGCAGACATACTATGATCACGTTATTTTTTACAGGTTTATGATGTTGATTTCTGTATGGGTGATATATATCGTGATGATAGTGATGTGGATGCAATAAATGACAGCTAAATTCAGATATGAACTCTCTTCCATCTCCCCGGGTGCGCATCATTTCTTAGTGTGGGCGAAGCGTGACTTTTAGCATATCGATGCACCTTTATTAGCTTGATTCATGTGGGAGTGTAAAATATTTGCCTGATCATGTGTGAGATGTTAGCTTTTTATCCGTTTCTGCTGTCAGTTTGTAGACCCATTATGTCATCTATTGAAAACGATGCATTGCTTCATATGGTATTAGCGTTTCCCTAATTGTGGCCTTTGTCTTCAGATATATATCCTTCCCTTTGTCTCTCTCACTCTCCTTCTCCTTTCTACACAGGCCCAGTTTCCACCTTTTTTTTCACCAGCTCTCCTCCCTATATTATATCTCTCCATCTCTCTCTCTCTCTCTCTCTTCACTCTGTTCCACACTCCCTCTCTCCTATTCTTTAGCCTCCCATCTATGCAGGCCCGGTTTTCTCCTCCCTCACTACCCTACTCCATCTCTCTTCTTCATCTTTATCCCACATTTTTCTTTCTTTCTCTCTTCCACTCTCTACCCTAGTCACTCTCTCTTTCCCTTTAATACCCCATTCCCCTTCTCCCTCTGTCTCCCCCATTCTACCACACTCTCTCTCCCTCTCTTTCCCCCTCTCTTCCCCACTCCTTTCTTACCCCCCCCCCTCCCTCTCTCTCTCTCTCTCTCTCTCTCTCTCTCTTCCCTCTCTTCCACTCCTTTTTTCATCTCTCTTACTACACAGGCCTGATGTTCACCTTTGCCCTTCTGTCATTTCTCCGCGTGGATGTTTTTAACACTGTGAGGTTGATGTACCTCAATAGAACAGGAGCGAGCCGTGATCGTTAACACGTCATTCGTTATCCACTTTGGACGAAAGGTCATTAATGTTTCCCAACGTAACCGAACGCCTTGCAATAATATTGATGATGCATGCATTATTCACATTACATCAACGCACCTAATTAGCATCCATCTAACAATTTAACTTGTGTCTCATAATGGTTAGTTCTCACTGTCGTGCGATTCATTACGAACGCCACGACTGACCATTCGTTGTTGATCGTGGAATGTTCGTGCTCACACGACAGTCAGACAGTCTGAAACTTCAGGCCGTGATCGAGCAATGGTACCCGACATTTGGTTCTTACTGCCGTGCGATCAGTTACGAACGCCACAACTGGCCATTCGTTGTTGATCGTGGCACTGTTGTGCTCGCACGACAGTGGGAACCTTCATGTCGTGAGGTGGTGGTTGGATACCTGGTATCACCCCAACAACATCTGAACCTGGGTTCTGCTAATCCCGCCCCACGCACCCGGCCTCAACATTGTCGATTTTCAATTCTTCTTGTGAATTCCCGCACGTCTATATTCTTCATCTCATATTTTCATGCGTGACAGAGCTTCCGGCGCCGCCTAGCCCCGCATAACATCATGTCGTCTGGGGGCTGTTTCATGAAACCCAACCTACTTCTAATACTAGTGATAGTAATGCAGATTTACACAAAATAATGGGTGTCTCATATCATGTTAAATTCACATAACGAGAGCAAAATAACGAAAGCAATAATGTGATAGATGAATTCAAACGCTGTGATAATCCTTATTGTCTAACGTCTGATTGATGAACTTTAAGGTATCGAACCTGGTACGTCATATGTATTTGGTATGAATATCTGTACTGGTAGTTGCATTGTGTTACCATTGGTTTCAGTGCTGGTGTTGGTAATGGTATTCATTTGGGAGTGGTATTTACTTTTGTTTTGCGTGGTGTAGTAGATCGTTCCTTTGTGTATCGGTGAGAAGGGTAAAGGTTCGAACATTTTGAATCTACATAGCTGCTCCATACCTTTGAAATGAAAAAAAAAATGGCCTCGTATGATCCTTTGATCTAGGAACTGTGCCATCATGAAAAGCAATGATCTCAGTGATGAGGCTACCCTGGGTAAAAATGCCATGTCCTTATGGTATCGTTTATTTGTTATTAGTACAAGTTCGATACTGGTTTTGGTCTTGAGATTGCTATAGGAACTGGCCTGTTGTTATTCAAGCTGTTTATCACATTGATATTTGGATTGATAATGAGAGGCCTGGATATTTGGGCATTTTGACAATTCGGTGTACGGCCACCCCTTTAAGTCGCTTAATGAAAGGACATCTGCAGCGGTTATAAAATTGTGCGTTCCTAGAGTCAGCATTTGGGAAGACGGTTTCCAAAGACAGTTTTGAAAACGTGTTTCTAGAGGAGCATCGTAGTTGCGTTTAGATGTCTTTCTTGCTAGGAACATGTTTTTGAATCAATGTGCATTTTGAAACCGTGTTTCGATCTATCTTATAAACGCGCCCCCTTGTCATTCGACTTGTGCAAGACGGTGTGACGTCATATTTCCAGTCGAAAGCCCTTGCGACTGCAGTATTGTGGCACAATCGGATCGTCTGCCGTGGATTTAACATGTGCACAGATCCAAAGCTGTAGTTTGTCTGGCACAGAATGGTTCAACGTGACTGTATCACGGTTCATGCGAGGCGATACGATCAAGCCCGTGGCGGTTACGTGACGTCGACAAGGTCTAAACTAATCTTCATCATAGATTCGTGTGTCGCAAACCATGTCAATTTAATCACACCATGTTGGTCTATGCTGATCAGACTCACGTCCCATTGTGGCGATCTCCTTATCATGATTTAACCAAGACATGCAAGAGGACCAAAATAACACAGCGCGGAATTTCTATAAAAATAAAGCCCCAAACTTTCTTGTTGCATCGTGGAAGGTCGTCGCGATTCGCGCCGTTCTTACAACAGAAGAGCGTTATCTTAAAACAAATACCATAAAGACACGGGTTTTGCTGCATTATTATACAGTCGTAAGGGCCTATGACTGGAAATTTGACGTCACATACTGGTAGAAATCCCATGAGCGGGTCCCACTATGATTCAGTCAGTCGGAGAGACTGATCGGATCTTGTCGTCTGCGGATTGAAAAGAACTGCACGATTCGCATAGATTTAAACAAAAAAGGCTACAAAGAAATCGGAACTTCAAGAGATAAAATCTCTCAAACTATCGCATGCTTCTATGAATTAGTGTTAGTAAGCAAATAATCAACGTTGGTGAAGGTAATGGGACTCAACTATCACTTCTGAGGCGATCTGGATGTACCTATCTTTCCGAAGCGCCGCTGAGGAAAGATAGCGTATACATTCAGATCGCCGAGGAAATGATAGTTCGTCTCATTGCCTGAAACCAAAAGTTGATTATTTGCTTTATATTCCACATCTGAAACCAACTATCTATCCAAAAAATGACAATTTGACGTACAAAAGTAATGTTTACTTCTGTACCTAACCCCGAGCCGCTGCCATGGGGAACACGCGTTAGGACGCGTCAGTAGGAGCTACTGATAGTCCGAGTGTAAAATATTGATCACGCGTTAGGACTGTGAGAAGTGAAGAGATCAGCGAAACGAAAAAGTACTATCACCTGGAGTGTAACGAACTTTTCTTCTCAGGTGATCAGATGGGCAAAACTACGCTTCATCACGTGATTAACTCTTGACCAATCATAAAACAACATTCTTAGTATGTGGAACATAATTCTCTATAATACAATTCCTGGTCATTTCATGCAGAATACTAATAGTACATGCATAATTTTCTCGCATGATACGATCAACTCACAAGCGATAAATCCGCACCGTCTTGCTTCACGCCGCTCTATAAAGGGTAGCTAGTGAAAAGACCAAGGTGCGGTGACCCGCGAAACGCGACGGGTTCTGTCGATAAATTGGCGGGGAGTGCGCGGGCGGGCAAGCTGATTCACGTCCCTTCGAATCATGCGCACAAGTGACTCCCAGTATCTGATGCGCTGATGCGAATCAGTGGACGGTGAGAGGGCTTTATGATTATGATAACTTTCATGCAATAAACGATGGAGAATGTGCGAGTAAGTGTGGGGCACTTTCTGCCAATTGATTTTATTTACTGACTCTCCTGTGAACACTGATATTGGCCGAAGATATTGGCAAGCTGAAGAACATCGGTGCAGGGATTTTTTTTTTTACTAGCTAGCCAAAATTCAAATCGCGATCTCTATTAACAACACTTCATTCCCAATTTCTTTACTCGAGGAAGGAACATGATTTATTGCATACATGAAGACACAAATACGCACAACGCCCCCCCCCCCCACTTGACACCACACACACGCATACACACACACACACACACACACACACACACACACACACACACACACACACACACACACACACACACATTATGCATGTACTTCTCTCTTTTTCTCAGTCTCTATGCTTCTCTTTCTCTCACTCACTCTCACTCTGCATCTTACACTCTCCCGCCTCTCTGTCTGTCTGTCTGTCTGCATGTTTGTCTGTCTATCTCTTCCTGTCTCTCTCACACATACACTCACAATCTCTCTCTCTCCCTCCCTCTCTCTCTCTCTCTCTCTCTCTCTGTAAAACACACACACATACACACTCGCGCGCGCGAAAACACATACAAGTCTCAACGCACATTATACACTTATACGCACGCACGGACGCACGGCCTTCCCCCTACCCCCTACCCCCTACCCCCCCCCCCCCCCACACACACACACACACACACACACAAGCATGATATCGCACACTTGGTTCGCACAACACCAAAAACAAATAAGGCAAGAAGAATACTTGTCCGGGCCGCTCACAAAGTATTTATAGGCCGATCCATTGTCACGGCACCTGCTATGAAAAACTGATTGAAATCCAAGGAAGATGTCGAACTACCTCGGACTGGGTATTCAGGTATACTACCATTGGTTCGGCCCGGACAGGTGTTTGCACGAGTTTCAAGATAGGTATCTAAGCGAGAGACGCAGCCAAGTCGATCGATAGGGCTTTCTATGGTAAAATGTGGTTGGTATCGACTGAGTTACAGAGAGGGATGATAGAAGATTATGAGATGGTGTTTGTGTATGTGGGGGGGGGGGGGGGGGGCTGAGTGTCGACTGGTTACTGAGAGAGTGATACAAGACGACGGGGTGAAAGGGAAATACATGTGCATTGTGAAAGAAAGTAAAGGTGGTAACGTGGACGAATATGTTGGAAATCAACAGAAGATTCAGATATGACAAACATGAGTGAGCGAGTAAATGTGTAGGGTGTGTGTGTATATTTGTGAGTGTATGAGAGAGAGAGCTAGGGGATGAATAGGAGAGAGTGTGCGAGAGAAAGAGAATGGGAGAGATGGAAAGAGAGAGAGAGGGGGGGGGCAAAACAGAGAAAGAGACAGTCAGACAGACAGACAGAAAAATACGAATAAAGTGAAGATTATAAGCACATACAACTTGATGGGCGTTCTATCTTCGATTGCTCAAATTTGGATTATATCTCTTGGCACACAGTTTACTGGTCGATAGCGTAACCTTGGGATAACAAAATAGCAACAACAAAGGAGCAAAATGAAAAGCCATAGTGATTCATTCACTCAATGGCGATTTTCTCCAATCGATGTGATTTTATGCTAGTTCTAGTTCTGTGAATAGCGTTTCCCATCCGGTCCTCGGCCATGTCGCCTTGCAGGAAAGACCGAATTTCGCTGCTTGTCCTCGTTTCAACATCAACATTATTTACTTGGATCTGCTGATAAACTTTGCTATAGTATGCTTAGAATCTTAACATTTATGAATGGCAGAGGGAGCGTGTGAGAGAGGGAGAGTGGGAAAGGGGTAGATGGAAAGAGAGGGAGAGAGAGAGAAGGAAGAGAGGGGGAGAAATGGGGAGGGAGACACGAGAGAGGGAGAGAGAGGGGAGGAGGGAAGGGAGAGGGACAGTGTGTGGGTGAGAGGGAGTAGTGAAATAAAGAGGTAAAGGAAGAGACAGGGAGGAGAGAGAAAAAACTCATAGAGACAAACAGTCAGAGATACAGCCAGATACAGCCAGAGATACAAATAGTCAGGCAGTCAGAGAGAGAGGGAGAGAGAGAGAGAGAGAGAGAGAGAGAGAGAGAGAGAGAGAAAGAAAGAGAGAGAGAGAGAGAGAGAGAGAGAGAGAGAGAGAGAGAGAAGGGGAATGAGAGACTCAACATTCCATGTGTTTTCATTACGTTTGCTATCTACGCCGCTGAGTCCAGCATCAAAAATGAAAGTCATTCTGACATGAAGTGCGGAATTATACACGTTTGCTGTATATGTTACATGAGACATGGAAGTAATCTTGTTGTCTCACTTCATGAGCAATCTTAGCCATTTAGCGTCTTGCCACAATTCCTTACTCTGTGTACTCAGGCGATCATATTAACCAATATTAACGAAATTACGCTCAATTTTCGATAATGATTCATTCCTTTTTTAATCACAATAATGTTATTACCATGGCATCCCTTATGGAACAATCGAACAATCACAGTGTTACCACAGTGTGTTCACATAGTTTACAATGTGTCCACAGTGTTGTCACAGTGTGGCAACTATGTGTTCACAGTGTTGTCACAGTGTGGCAACACTGTTCTTTCCACATGTTCCATAATGAATGTATTGCAAACTCATTTGAATAGCTTATACATGCGTACTGCTGTTTCTGAATTTCAGTGATTTGAAGGTAGTCTGCATGATACGCAACTCATGTTATCCCAAAATAGCGCCCCTCTTCTATAATGCACACACAGCGTTCGTATTGCAAGCACGATCTCAATCTGCTAATATTTATTTGCGGCCCATTTACATTTTTGAAGCGTAGCTCATGCATAAGCTAAGCGACCCACCGGAGGCAAACAATTCTAGATCACTGAGGCATGGGATATATTCATATTAACATATATGTTCACTGTTGTCGAATATATCATCTTATTGGCATAATGACATGACCATGCTGTCATCATATGGGCTACACGTAGATAGTGCATATATCCAAGGTACACGGATCGCACACAACATGCTCACAAACTTGCGCACGCGCAGTATATGGACCATCATTCCTACAGTACTAACAACTACTACTGTAAATGCTGACATGATTTGATTTCACCTTAATCACTACCCTGTCATTAGGAGCCGATATTCTTTCAACATGATATAACGTAGGCCCATGTTTGCCTGGATTTAGCTATTACATTCCTAATAGTATTGTCCATGTAGCAACTCGTTGTCGTAAAGTCGACAGTAGGCCTATCTGCGGCATTGCGTAGGTTAGAGGCGTACATGATGTACCTGTTACGTTAATCATAACGAAACAACATTTGAAAGGAGGCATCATTGTCCCCATGACAAATTATTCCTCTGGTAGTTTGAAGAATTGGGACAAATTGAGTAAGTAACAGTTTCGAATTGTAAAAATAAAGTCCTAACGTATAAAATTCTTCTCGTGACTATATCCTTCTTTTTTTTTTGCTTTGAAATCACTGGGTTTTTTTTTAAGTGATATTTTTTTTTTATTACACATACGAAATGTTTAAGAAAAACAAATCGTTAAATTAAGTTATATCTTTTTTGGAAGTTGTTAAGGCAATACTGACTTGTGTATGCGCGCGCGCGTGTGTGTGTGTGTGTGTGTGTGTGTGTGTGTCTGTGTCTGTGTTTGTTATGTATGCCAGAGAGCTGTATAGATGGCCACAGAAAGGGATAAAAATAAATAAAGATAGAGCTCTGTAGAAAGAGAGAAGGAGAGAGAGAGAGGGAGAGAGAGAGAGAGAGAGAGAGAGAGAGAAAAAGAGAAAGAGAGAGAAAGAGAGAGAGAGAGAGAGAGAAAGAGAAAGAGAGAGAGAGAGAGAGAAAGAGAAAGAGAGAGAAAGAGAGAGAGAGAGAGAGAAAGAGAGAGAGAGAGTTAGAAAGGGGGAAGGGTGGGAAGGGGATAGGTAGAGACAGCAAAGTTCGGGCGACGACATTGGCTGCTCGGAATTGCACGTCTTTCTGGAATATTACACGGAAAGTGCATGGCCTCATCGCCACAATCCACACGAAACCCAGTAATGGGAGAAATATTGCTCGGGATTTTATTTCTCTTTCTAAGGGATGGTGGCTTTGCGACAGAGAGCACGCATAGATTGAAATCTATTCACGCGGCCCTGCCTCTTGCCGATACTCGATCAGGTGGATTTAGCATTGTGATAGTAATAGACTGCGTGAGTCATGGTGGAAAGGCCGAGGTGAAAACTGGGCCTGTGTAGGTGGGATAAGAAAGAGAGTGGAGAGAGAGGAAGGGAGAGAGAGAGAGAGAGAGAGAGAGAGATCCATAGACAATGAACGTAAAGGGACGAGGGAACACGAGGAAATAGAAGGGGTAGCGACACACAGAAAGATAGGGAAGGAGGCGGGAGACACAGGAGAGAGGGTGGGGGTGGGTGAGGGAGGGGGAGTCCATTAGCGACAAATCAAATTTCTTCAGCTGTAAGGGTCCGGGGATCAACATTGAGCGCGGGAAACAAAGCACATCGCCTTCAGACTATTCCGTTCCCGGTCATGGACGATCGAGGCACGAATAAGTCGAGAATAAAAGAATTAGACTATCCACTATCAGCAGGATCGTCTGCATAAGCTCTCCTGGTCAAGCGAATTAGCCATTCACCGGCCCACTAATAGTCACTGCCGCAGCTGTCGGGGCCCAATCTCTGCCGCGGGGCCTTCCTCCTGCTTTTATATCATTCAGTTAGGGAGGCCGATTTTTCCATAAATCCTATTTTTTTTTGCATGGCGCACCATCAAGACGGAAATCTAAGTCCTTTGACGAGGGTAATCATACCTCAATCACCTGCTGTATGAGGTTGACAGAGATCCGTACTGCGCATGCTCTATCAAATGCGTTGACTAATCCCGCGTCATTTCTTTCGCAATGATCTCTATAGCGTCGGGGGTGAGATAATTTCTCAAACGTTGGTGTAGTAATTAGTCCTTAATTGATTAACCCTTTGTGTGTCAGACAGATTGCTGCTGTATGGATTGAATTTTGTGTACACTCCATCTCAAAGGAATTGGCATAGGAAAGGGAAAGGGAAGAAAGGGAAGGAGCCGCAGTTTTGAACCGCGGTATTCAAATTCAGTACAGTACGTCCCTTCAGATCACTTGTGATGATTATGCAGGTTTCATGATCAGCAATCATTGTTAGTAATCACGGATTTAAAAATATCACTTTCTTAAAATGATTGTGATTATTTTTCAAATTTTTGTAATGTCTTCCTCGTCTTGAGATTTATCTGATTCCATTCAATTGCAGTTATCATCAGAGTTTTTTCCCTTTAATATATATTATTTCAAAATATATCTGATATATCTCACTGTCTTTCTCTTCTTACTTTTTTTACACCGCCGCCCACGCTTGCAGAAATGCTTGAAATAGATACAGAAATTCGCTTTTTATTGAGCAATTGACGTATACGCGATGTAAATACACTCTATTCTCTAAGAATAGACAATAGTTCCGATAGTGTTGTCAAAAATGAAACGTGTTGGTATCCTCGTTACTCCCAGTATTTCTGACTCCCTATTTAGGGTCAAACGCACTGACGTCATTTATCACATTTTATTAGAACTCCCTATACTTCTTACATTATCAGGAGATAACGATCTTATTGTTCACATCACCATCAACAGCTTGGGTATTATGTACGATTCCTACGAGTCTGCTGCCAAATATGCCTCTCTTTTCTGTATCTTCCCCAGTTTTAGATATATATATCATACTGTATAAACTGCCTGTAATAAGTATATTATAAATAATATAATATAAATTATATATATATATATGCCTTTCTTTTATGTACATCCACAGTTTTAAATATATATATATATATATATATATATATATATATATATATATATGTGTGTGTGTGTGTGTGTGTGTGTGTGTGTGTGTATGTGTGTGTGTGTGTGTGTGTGTGTGTATTCATAATTATCATCCTGTTTAAATTGTCTATAATACAGACAGACAACTCCATTTGGAGACGGAAAAATCATCCTCTTTTCATGCGTGATTTTTATGTATGCTCATATTGCCCCCCCCCCCCCCCCCCCCCAATGAATCAGACGTTGTGACAATGTCATGTTTTTGTTTATGGCATGTTAATCCTTTCAATATAATTTTCATTCTTAGCACGTTTACGATCACAAACACACACACACGTATGCACACACTCACGCACTCACAGACACATACACTAATACCATGAATACACACAAAAAAAACATAATACACACTCATGCATACACGTTGTGCTGTTAGACAATCTGCGCGTTATGATAATAATTCTTATTGTGGTTTTACAGTTATAAATTAATTATAATGATTTGCATGCTAGCTTTACACCTCTCTGTATCTATCTCTCGTGCTCTCTATCTGTCTCTGCCTCTCTGTCTGTTTCATTTTTCAAGATCACTTTATTAGACATTTAGAGACAATAAAGGAAAATAAACATACAAAGCCCAGGTCATAGCTAATTAATGCTGAATGCAGGGCGAGAAATATACAATTACAAAGGAAAACATCATCGATTCAATATACAAGGATTACAATACAGAAAACAAAAAGTTATTTGCCTTACGTTAAAGAAAGGATAGGATGTAATTTGTATTTAAGAAGAGAGAAAAAAAACGACAATGTTTACGGCTAGTGTCCTACTCCATTCAGAGGGTATATGTGTATATGATATTAAACACTCATTTAAACAGTGATATACAAATATCATTATAAAATAGACATTCATTGAAATATGGTCAGTAGTAGAATGTCATTTACATACATTACATAATCGATCAATATTGAACGTTTGTTTGAAGTTATGTTTATTTCCATATCTTATTCGAGTAATTGATGCTTTGTAGGGAGACAAATATACGGTCTTCGTTTTGCTGTTACGGAGAGTAACGCCAAAAGAGTAACAGCAAAACAAAGACTAAAAAGCATTGTTATTAATGACGTGGATATTTATTTTCCATTTAACATTTCCACACCTTTCACATAATATCCTCAATACCCTGGAGAACGAATTGCGGGGCAGAAAAGTGGTTACTTTTCTAAAAGTGAGTGGTCTTCCCATGCCGCTTCGTTCTTTGCACAGTATTAGAGAACGAAGGATGAGACTACTGCCTTTTGGCTAAGGTCATCTCGTAATTCTTTGAACTTCGCGGGCTTTGGGGTGAAAAAAGAGAAAGGAATGACTTAAGGCGTTGAGCATTGTCCTGTGAGATGAAACTCCTTGAACCAATCTCCACTGCTAACATCTCTCTCTCTCTCTCTCTCTCTCTCTCTCTCTCTCTCTATATATATATATATATAATGTAAATTAACTACGTGTGCATGGTGTGTATGTGCGTGCTTGTTTCTTCCATTTGATAGTATTGTCAAGGAGATGTCAATTACACTAGTCTCTCCACAGCATAGTACAATAAAATAAGAACAATTGGCTGTTAATGCAATATATCATACCTCATGAAATTGGGTGGATAGAACAATTAGTCATACTACGATTATCGCCATACATTATATTACTAGTAATGTGTTTAAAATAAAGAAAAATCGCTCCCCAAAAAGGCAGTCATGCTCGGTTAATCGCATACTTTTCTTTGGCATAGCGTTTGGGGCGCCCGGGGCCTGACGTCACTACTTTGGGTTTGGAGGAAGCTCAGTGAGGCCGTGTATTGACACTGCTATTTAGTTGCACCACGTTAATTTCCCCTCACGTCACGGGTGAGAGAGCGAGACGAGAGAAAAGAAGGGAAAGGAGGGGGGCGCCTGAATCAAACCAAACACTTTGATTAGATTCCTAATCAATACGCGCTCTGGCTGGACGGTATACAAATAGCGCCCAAAGTTGCTCATTTCCCAGCCTCGCCATATTGGGTAGGTGTTTCAATTACCTGCTGGAGGGAGACGCGGGGAGTGGAGGGCCAGTTGTTAGTCTTTCCGCGCCCAGGCGAGCGGCGGCAACGTTGATGAGAAGGTCGTCGGTTGGTCCGTTGCCCCAGATACTCATATTGCGCGGGATCATGTTCGTTATTGCGTTAATTATTGCGTCAACGAAACTGATGAAAGCCTGTCTCTCTCCAAAATGAGTTTCAGTTGTGCCAATATCGAGGTTTGTTTGATGTGCGATAGGCTTGCGCTAGCCCTTTTTGTTTCATAATGACTGAGCAATTGTGTGTGTTGTTTGCGTTGCGTGTACATGTGTGCATGAGAGACGTGATTTCATATAATGGTTGGTTTAGGTTGCTGTTTCCGCGTTGCACTTTCACTAACGTGTTGAATCTTACTTTAAAAGAAAAAAATGAAGTTGCGTTGTCAGTTTCCTTTAAAATATTGCAATATAGGCTTTCCATCTACCAGACACGACAGCCTTGCATTACGGAAGAAAAATGGTAGTTCCGATCTTTCGTCAATTATGTCTTTTCTTTTTCTGGCGCCTCGCGAGAAGGTCAACAAAGCGTGAGTACACGCGACGTGCATTGAGAAAATTTTGAATGAAATGGCGCACAAAAGAGCAGCCGATTTCTTCTGCAAACAGTGTCAGTAGCTTAAATGTAATGGATTCTGTTTTCTCTGGTAACCTAACCCGTTCTCTCTCTTGTCTCTCACATAAACACAGACAACACATACATATGCACACACACACAAACACACCAACACACACATACACACACACACACACACACGCACTCACACACATTATCTCACTCTACCCCTCTCTATCTTTCCTCCCCCCCTCTCTCTCCCTCCCCCTCTCCATCACACTCTCTCCCTTCGCCCTCCAGCACCCTTTCTTCCCTTCTCCAAATTATTTGACCTACCCTACTTTCCCCCGATCTTTGATTCTTGCACCCCACCCCCCTCGTCTGTTCGCAACCCAACCCAAATCTACCTCTCTCCAACAACAATATTCCTATTCGACGTGGCGCCTATGTTGTCAGAAATAATTGACATAAAATCCTTGTTCTTGAAACGTGTGTTCTCCGTCTCTTGGGAGAGCGAACATGGTGCCCTAATGACACGCAGTCATTTGCATCACCATGCGCTTATACCCATGTCGAAAGCGTGCGTGCGTCCACAGTGACCTGATTTGGCGCCATTTTATCGCTTGGTGCTTTACATGCGTCCACATAAGACGGCCTGTTTATATCAGCACGTTACCTTTCAATCCCATGATTCCTATTAACATGTTGACTGGTAGTGGCTACGCATGTATGCAGAAGGTTCGAGTACTCTAGTCAAACGAAGCAGATGAGCTGAAGAAACTACAAGTAGACTGAAAAGCTCAAATTTTCACTATACCGCTTCAAATCACTATTACAGTTTAACTCTTGGTGTATCACATGGGCAGTTCTGCATAAGTAATACACACAAACCCCGTGGGGTTAAGCACGCCATCGTTTTGGGAATGAAAACTACGAACATGTAAATAAAGGTACACCATACATTATACAGGGCGTATAAAAAAAGGTAATCGAAGTTCAAATGTCAATCATTTCAAAATTACCCATGATCACAATATGAATGTAAGCTATGATTAAAGAGTAACTAGTCTGCTTTAATTTGATACCACTCGCGCATCACAAGCATCATGCATGACTGAGTACACGGTGCTAGAAGATGACATGTCAAAAACATGCTGTTGCAAGTTTGTAAAATATCCAAATGTTGGGTGAATGTGTGAGTATGTGTTTAGTTTTCATGACATTTTCTTATAAAAGTGATATCAATGAGTGCTAAATCTTACCCCATGCACCTACGCCTTCCACATGTCCTCCTCCCCTTTCAACACACTGTAGTTGACAGCGCCGATGCGTGTCATGGACAGCACGTCTGACCATAGCCTGGTCATTTCGCACAACATCCACATGGTGTCTAATGCGGTTCTGCAATTCCATGAGGTCATGAGGAGGAGATGCAGACACCTGATTCTTTAAAAGTCGCCACACGAAGAAATCACAAGGTGTCCAGTCAGGGGACCTAGGGGGTCATTCCACTTCGTGATTTAGCGAAATTACCCTTTCCCCGAATAATTTGTGTAGTCTATCCGTGACAGCGCCCAGACAATGGACTGAGGCACCATCTTGTACCCACCAGATCTGCCTGAACACTCCTCGCTCCTGTCTCTCGAAATATCCCTCCAATTGAGGTACAACATTCTATTTACCACCTGAAGGTGCTTAATCTCATTGACGCTCCCGTCGAAGAAGAATGATCCAATCACTTGACCACTGCCGCAAAGTCCAACCCAAACAGTCCATTTTGACGAGTGAAATTGGCATCAAAGTTGTATTCTCGGGGATTTCCGTCCGGGGCATATTGAATCACATTGTGTGTGTTTACCCTACCTACCATGGAGAAAGTAGCTTCATCTCCTAACATGAAATTCCGCAAGAAATTTACATCGCCCTGGGTTCTTGCCACCAGCCATCTGGCAAAGGCTAGCCTTCGTTCAAAATCTCTAGGAAAAAGCTGGTGACGAACATGAATCCTGTACGGATGCATCCTTAAGTCCAACCTGGTTATTCTGTTGAATGTCGCTTGTGAAATTCCAATTCCATCCTGCCTTGCACTGATGGTCCTAGGATGCGCTTCGAGACGTTGGCTAACTGCTTCAATGTTTTGTTCATTCCGGCCAGTGCGCCTTCTTCCAGAATTCGCCTTGTTTCTGCTCAGGCTAGTTCCATGTTGTTGATATTTCCTCACATTTGTCCATATTGTTTTTGCAGATGGTGGATCTCTATCAGGGAACTGTTGTCTGAAACCTTCCCTGGATTGCGTTCTCTGCTCCACTGTGAGCTGAACCATACTTGCTTATCAACTAGGAGCCCATTCCCAAACATTTACTCTACCCACTTGATCATCAATACAAATGAGATATCGTTGTATAACATGGCTTGCCTAACTTTGCAGTGTTGTTGTGCAATATAATGTTGTAAACAATGTATTCATTCATTGTGCGATATCAGGAATGCATTCTTCTAAACAATTCAGCCCGAGCTGAAGAAAAACACATTTTTGAATAGTTGTGTGCATGTATGTGTGGAATCCCATTCATTAGCCCAAAGTTGCAAAAAGTGGGTTTTGCACTTGTCATCTTCAAAGACAAAAAAGTCAACGATGTGTGACATTGCTGGTTTGGGAAGGGTGCCAAATAGAATCTGTTTTTGTTGCACTCTATATCTAATTCGAGTGATAAGTGTGAAAATTTATACTTTTTAAATGATTAGCATCTAAGCAACGAATACCCTTTTTATACGCTTTGTATTGGCCAATACTTATGCTTGTGTCTACGCGGTTATTTTCGGATGTTGTTTAAGTATCCCTCCTCATAGTATGCTTTATGTAGAAGAAAGCTACCCCTTGATCATCAGAGTCATATAATTATAATCATATCACAATTTTCTGCATAAACAACCCTCTCACACCAGCTCCCCGTAATTAAAGAGAAAAGTTTCGCAAACATTCACTAAATGTCTTTCGCCGCATATGTAAGCATGCACAATTCTCACAAACAGGTCAACTCCAAATTAAAAAAAATTATGCAGCCTGTTACATTACAATGCGCCTCATTTATCTAGCGTTGCCATGGTAACATGATGTAATGTTGGGTCTGGGTATGTCTCTGCTTGTCTGTCTGTGTGGTTACTCATCTGAATAATCAACTTAGCATCCGCCCAATCAAGTAAGTGCGCCGCCCACGCCAGTGCTTTTTATGCCAGTCGGAGACTAAGATAAACCCTTGAAAAGCCAGCTGCAAACTCTATATAAGCTCTTGGTGGTACAAAAAGCGCAAAAGCTGCAGCACTGTCACATAAAGGCTTAGAGAAACGCCCAACTCTCATGAGCTACCATTACGACCCATCGCACAAACAATCCCTCGGTACGTTGTACGATAGGAATAAATGACAAGAACAATTCAATTCATAGGTACAAACCGGTATTATTCGCTATTGGAAAGTTCCGATATTTTCTTTGCAAATTTCATCAACAATATGAGACATCACACGTATATTATTCATCAATACATTTCATGAGCTAAATGATTACATAATATTCAGTACCGAGTACTGATCCTATATGTTACCTTTCGATTTGCTACTGAAACATAACAGCATTACCTACTTCCTCCTCGACCTTGGATTGATATTCTAGAGGTCAGGAACGAACTTGTTCCTCGTTCAGCCATTTGTAACAATATCATTCTCAAATTTTCCGGCATGTTTAGCAATATATTTAAAAGAAATCCATGATCATTTGTATTTATTTTTACAATATCATGGAGTGTGAAAATTCATGAATGATCACAAAATAACGAAACACATTTTGGAAGAAAAAGCATTTCTTCTTAGTCCCGCTCAAGAGTGGGTAATTTACACCGTATTATTTCTATTTCACACAACAATGGCTTATGTATGTACGGTATTATTACGACTTAAAGACGAAACTCACTTGAGGCTCGGTATATCGAGCGCAAAATGAAAACGACTCCACCCTCAACTATATGCTGTACAATGGGCATTCAGTTACTCCTCCCGTACACGCGTCCCTCCACTACCCCCATCCCTCCCTACCCCATCACCCCACCCCGCCCCACCTCAGCCCCCTTCCCTACCCCATCACCCCACCCTGCCCCACCTCAGTCCCTTCCCTACCCCCGTCCCTCTCCTACTCCGATCCCTCCCCTTCCCCACGCCCCTCCCACAGACCTTTAAATTTCCAAACTAAATAAGTGCACATTTATGATTCGCCATACACCATAACTGACCTTCTATGGAGGTGGCGTACTTGCTGTTGTTCTCCAAGCCAATAACCCTTTTACAGACCTTCCCATGACACAATTGTGTGTTGGAAATTACTTGGGCCATCTTTGATGTCGTGCTGCCTCACCATATACCTTCATTTCATTTACCACCACACCCCCCCCCCCTCCCTCCAACACCCAATACATTATATTGCACCATGTTTATCAAACCGCCATGCTCCAGCTATACAACATATTTTGCATGGTCTGTATCAATTTGTAACCACATCTTTGTTCGCCTTTCGTTTATCCATGCCATACGGAATTACACCTTCAAGGCTCAAGTACTAGCACGTTCATTATTTTCTTTGCACCTTCAAGATATCATTACAGCTGCTTTTATCTCATATGCTTTAGGTTACCATGACAACGATACATAATGTTGATACTCTTCGCTATAAACACACAATTTGTCTTTTTCCATTAAGAAAACGACACAAAAAAATACCCCAAACTATTAACTTGCTAAGTATCACCAATGTATAATCCAGTCTTATCTCATTTTTTGTTTATAGTTTATTGTATTTTTAAGTTCAACAGAAACAAAAAATGGGGTGAAAGTAAGATCTGGAGTGCTGCGCATCACGTTGTTAGACAGCATCAATCGATTCTAATCTATCTGGCAATGATCATGAATAATTCACCGTATTTGGAAAAAGCGCTTGGGCATCAAACCATTAGGCGGGCTGCTCGACTAAACAAAAGGATTCGCTCTTTTTTTCAGATCGGATCTCATCAGTCATCTTAAACCTCGTCTAATGTCAGTATTTTCCCTCTAAGGAAATGGTAGAGGAGAGCGGTTTTATATGGAATAGTGTTCCTCCTCACGAATGCTGATATGAACTGTTTATTCTGTCGCAATCAGCTTTGGTTTTTTTCGCGCTGCTATATAGTGCGCGATCATTAAAATTCATTACACTACTAGTAGTATCTTGGTAGCGCTTGATTCTCGGCCAGGAAAACAACAGCCTTTTGCAAGAGTGTGGCAATCGTAAATCAGATATACATGTTTACAATGTGACATAAGTCATGGCAGACGACCGTATTATGTCTAAAAGCGAACACATTTATTGCATATAGTAAGCCAGTTACAGAGTTGTAATTGACAATTATATTATGGGAGTCACATCAACCGAGCACTCATGACCTACATTCCACTACATGGCGTCAAGTTTACTTCACGTTACGGCAGTTTGATACTCTCACGCCCGGTTGCTCGATCAATTCGAGTTTATACACGAATCATGACTCTACTGTATCTTGTTACTCACGGAATGACTTCTATATAAGATTATATAAACGGGTAGTGGCATGACGGAGAGCCATTATGCAGTGGAGCTTTCCCCCGTTCCTTTCCAGCGAGGTCACTTTCTGAACATCACAAATGGTTTGAAATCGGGGCGTGTAAGGTATTGACGACTGCTCCAGCGGTCTTTCATATTCGTCGGCTGCTGACCGGGGCACAAGCGATTCGGCCTTGCTACGAATGAAGAAAAAAGGGCGCACAAGTCGAAGCCACACATCGCATGTTAGTCTGCATAATTCTCCATGCATTGTGCGGAAACCTTATACACTCGTCTGCTCTCGACTTCTCACCAGTATGCTGAAGCTGTTGTTGACCGCGTTGAGTCGCGAAAGGTTGCATTCATTAAGCTCCTTCGGCAGAAGGAACTCCACAGCTATAAACTGCCTCGAAATCAGGGCAAAATAAAAAGACGCAGGCCGTGAACCAGGAATAGCCTACCGACACTCATAAGTGGTACCGATCTTACATGTACAAAGGTCTACATGGCATGACTCCCAGATGAAGAGATATTACTTACTATAAACTGAAATACGCCTTTTCTCATTGAATCTAACATTGCGACCTTAGACGCAATTCCAATATGCTGACACATTACTATTTTCCCCATTAGTTCTTCGCTCTTATTCTGATGTAACCTTTAGCTGCCAGATTCTACGAGATGCAGTTTCATGATCATACATCATCCTTTCACTACTTGAATATGATATCCTGCATTTCCTGCTGAGCCCGCGTTCTTGTCAGGATCTTTGTGTATTTTAAAACATTTATATACAGTAGCATATGGTACCATCTACGTTTTTTTCACACGCGTCTCCGACGTGCATCTACAGTATCTGGGTAAGGGTAGAAACCAAGTTCATGGATACTGATCTATCTCTTCTAACGTTTGTATAAAGATGGTCCACTACGTCTGGTAGTATAAGAACTAACATTGTATTGTTTGCGGAGGGGCCCACTCGCAGCAGTTGGAGTATGATGTGGCGCCCTCTGCGGTGAACGTATGGGTTCTCTACGCGTTTCCGTCGTTACTCCGAATTAGGCATATGTTTTCATACCATGCTCCCTCCATAGGCGGGTCGCTTCACGCCGTATCCACTGATGAATCTTGGTCAAGTAGATCACAGGAAGGACGTAAGCGACTCTGTAGAATGTCTAATTTCCCCACGTCGCTGAGGAGAACGATCTGGTTCGTAGCACAGACATCTCAGACGTCGTGTCGTTCCTACTTGATCAGATTCATTGACCTCGAGGGTGAAGTGAGCCAGATGATGCGTCGCGAACCCGGAGCTCACATTCACCAGAGTCTGGTCGAATGAGTCACAGACATTCATCAGCGTGGTTCACGGAGACGT
Source organism: Arbacia lixula (assembly GCA_963669155.1). Taxonomy (NCBI): domain Eukaryota; kingdom Metazoa; phylum Echinodermata; class Echinoidea; order Arbacioida; family Arbaciidae; genus Arbacia; species Arbacia lixula. The sequence goes on along the minus strand of OZ022577.1, from coordinate 32,988,763 downwards.
CTGCTCCGCAAGACCATCCTACACCCATGACGGGTCTTTAGAGCCAGGCGCTGACTTGGGCGCTTCAGTTGTGCTTTGTGCCTGCGTTCCCGTCACGTCCGTGCTCAGATAGACGGGCTTCTGCTGGGGTTGCGAGGACGTCATCGGTGTCCTTTCTGTGGGCGACGATTGCGCTGCGTGGGTGACATCGGCCGAGGCTGACCGCTGACGATGCGCGGTCGGCACTGTCATGAAGACGTCTCCTTCTAGATCCGCGTCCATCTGCCTGGAGTCCTTTCTGCTCCAGCAGTCTGAATTCGAATCGCCGCCGGTACTGTCTGTTTTGTGTATATGCACCACTCCACCCTCGTGCCGGTACTGCAGGCCTTGTCGCGTCCACCTCTTCTCCGTAGGGGTTGGCGGAGGCTTGAAGGCTGCTGACCCTCGCCTCGCCTCCTGGATGTTGGGGGCACTCGCTACCCGCAGCTGCCGGCCGAACTGGGCGTCTGGGTTCTGTAGGTGCTGTGGTTGCTGCTGCTGCTGCTGCTGCTGCTGTGATGATGGCTCTGTGAGTGCTGGCTCGGCGACGGGCGCTCCTGTCTCGCACTCGGCCGCTTCGATCAGTCTCTGCTCACGGATGGACTTATTCTTGGCTACGATCCTCCTTCTGTCCCTGTAACAAGTAAAAATAGGGGGAACCAGTGTCAATTTATTGGCATCTTGCTAGTAATATTTAGTCTAACTTAAGAATACACAAACGGATATTTCAATTTCCGTACAAGGATCCGTTTAGACATTATTCACATCCTTAAACTAAAACAATAACGAAGAGAGATTTGCTTAAGAGGACACTTTATTAAAAAAATAGAGCAATTATACATGTGAGCCAATTTTTTAAGTGATCAGATAGAATAGGAATGTGGTTAGTCACAACTGACACGGCACACGGCAGATGATGACATGTTCCGTCGGAACGGAGTCATTGACAATGAGTTGTTTTTGTGTGTTCTTGTGCATGGGAAAGTACTCAAGGTGTTGGTTGTTATTCCTTTTATATTTTTGCTATTTGGGCGCGGCCGCTTGTGAATCCTTAAATTTCTCATGCATGGTTTCGTTACGTATGAGGAGTCCAATGTGTTATAATATGTGTTTTTTTTCTCAAATGTACAATATACGGGACTGCATGTGAGACATGATAGGAAGATGGATGCATTGAACATTTCAGCCGGGATCAAGAGAACGAGGAGCGCTTTTCCCTCTCAGTCCGAAAGGTAAGAATCTGATTGGTAATCGACACTGGGCTTTTATTGTTTGATACTGCGAATGTTAATGTAAATGAGCGATCAGTCTGAATGCAAAGGAAAAAAATCAGCGTTGGTTTATGCATTGTCATGATGATGATGATGACAAAACAACTAATAAAATACATAGAGACAAGTAATTCCCCAAGATGGAGTCTGTGCACAATTGCACTGAGATTTAGAAGCAGACGTCGACAATACTTAACAATCAAGCCAATGAATATTGTATGCTTGTTGAATAGCGGGGTCATTTAATATTAAGCCATATTTCTTATACAATGAAAACAATAAACATGCTGCCGGGAGATAACGGTTCCATTTTATTTGACAATGTGACATAGAAATCTCAAAGTTATAAAACGAATAATACATTGAGCACGTAATTAAACCGGAGGGAATGACTTGTCACCTGCAGTTGCACGAGATTATAAGCCTTTTATATTTCGCACCAATAATGTGGATTGTTCAAGCCTAGAGCCCATGGTTTAAGCAACTAATAATCAACTATTCAAATATGATTACGTAATAGTTCAATTTCGTGGCTATTGCATTAACGTCCAGACGGATAAGGGATGCCCATGAACTTGTGGGCTTTTGTAGGAAACAGGTAGATCTGAACAGAGCCACACTAATCTACAGAGACACCATCATCATCATCATCATCATCCTCATTACTAACCCACCCCTTCATCCAAAGGAGCCGCCCACGTGATACTGTAAAACAAAATGGTGACACCAGGGGAATTCCTCCTTCTTGATTGATTTATTCAGGTCTAACACAAACTGATAAGCACCACAGGATGAAGGATCATCCTACTATATTCGCATAAGCACTTATGCATAATTATGTCTACAAGGCCCCTTGGTCGAGCAGTTTTTTTTTACTGAAAGGGCTACCCTGTGGAAATAGAACTTAATAAATACAAATACAGTTCATGACACTCACAGTGATCCGTACTGTGTTATCAATCATACATATTTCCAATCAATTAAATAAATGTTTTAAGTCAACAATCGTATATTCATTAACAAAAAAAAAACCCTCAAAGCAATCTGCTTCGGTGAGATATTGTTCATTTACCAAATCTTTCAGTATTGAATTTGAGGCTTGCTAGTCCGGATATATTTCTCAGTTTTAAGCCGGTTTTGTGTCTGAATGCAAGGGAGGGAGAAGACATTCATGTTTGGTTGAAGAGAGCAGATGAACATGAACTTTTGCATCGTTTAATGTATAAGATAAATTATACAATAGCATGGAAGAGCACAGGCATGGTGACTGTTACAAGTGGCACCGTAGATGGACTTTCTTGCGATTAAGGCGAGCTGATTAATCCCACGTGATCACCGATATGCCTCTAGCGGTCTCTTTGTCGGCCTCAGTGGTACATGTATAGGGTTCCCTGCGTCTTTGGCAAGTGGGATATCAGGTCACGTTCTCACCATGCAGACTTCCCGTTTGTACGTGGAAAGAAAGCTGAATTCTCTATAGCGCATAATGAGGAAACGTCATCCCATGATGCACCGCACAGCCACATCCAGTCATGTCCGCTTCCGGATTAGCGTTCTAGTGTATGACACCGGAAGCGGACATGACAGCAAACATGACGACGTGGTGTATTATGGGACGAATTTCACCAATGCGGTATGGAGTAGAAGAGTTGTGCACTCAGTGGCGCGGCCACAATTGAGCAATATATGTATATATATATATATATATATATATATATATATACACACACACACACACACATACACAATGTACACATACCCATAGCTCAAGCAATACGTTCATGTATGTATAAACGTACATCTAGCGATCCAATATTTCTATTTATAAATTTATCTGCGCCATGAGGCTCTTGTGCACAATAAATCAACACTAATCGCAGTTTGCTTGGCATAGGAGGAGTTCAAGCTCTGCAGTGCATTTATTTTTGTCTTAGGATGGGCAGATTTTCCAGCTACAACCTTTTCTCTAGATTATTTATTCGGGGGCAATAGCACATTCTCCAATAGACTTTCCAGACACAAACCCGTCTTTTTATTGAGCGCCATCGGCCGTCTAGGGAATATATCAACCTCATAGTGACCCTGCTGTATACGTACACATGCGCTGGAAACTAGTAAATCTTATGCTCCGTGCGTGGATATTGACTACCACCCCCCCCCCCCCAAAAAAAAAAAAAAAAAAAAAAACATACACACACACACACACACACACACACACACGTCACCAAAGTTGCTGTTCCCCCTTTCTCTCCCTTTCTCTGTTTTCTCTCTCTCCGCCTATTTCTGTTTACTCTTTATTAGCTCCCTTTAATTAAAGCCGAAGTATTTCACTTCCCTCCCCTTTCCTTCCCACCTGCAACTTGAACAACTCTGAAAAAAAAAATTCACATCGGGATGAAATGAAATGATTAAAATCCATCTCAAAATTGGGCGTATCACCGCGGAGCATGAATAAATGATTGTGGCGCTGCATAATGTGCCCCTTGGCAACTCCAGGTCCTCTTAAAAGGTCAAGTCATGTTCATCAGACCACTCCTCATGCACAAGCTGAAAGAGACAAAGTAGATCAGAGATTTGAATGATTTGTGAGCTGAGTGAGAATTGCGTTTGTGGCTGTGGGTAAACGCACTGAGATCAGGATATTGCTTTGCGGTGGATGTCTATATACAGTGGCTTAGGTGTGTATGTATGTGTGTGTGTGTGTCTGGGGAGGGTGGGGTGCACAAACATAGAAAATGCTTACAGGTATTACGAAGTATATTGTGTGGATCGTTTTATAGAAAACAATTTAAAATTCATGAACATACATTGATATCATGATAACTGAACAACATGGGAAGGATCCAAGATTTTCGATAAAAGAAGTAGAATACGAAATATTTCACGCATATTATACATCTTTGACAAAGATAGTATTACAGTCGTTTTCACATATATGTTATAATGACATTCACTAAGAGAAGACAACAGTTTTTGAAATGTATTCTTATAGATACAATGTGTTTGTGTTTTTGTCCATTTTGGAATTCTGTGGGAATGGTGGTCTTGAGTTGTTTTTTTTTTCCATTTGTGACGGTAATGTCAAGAGCTAGGGCATGCTTAAAGCTGATTCAGAGGTCAAGGTTCCAAGCTTGATAAATTGAGTACATGTATTACTAGAGCCCAAATGTACAACTATAATGTAGAGTGCGAATTGCATGAAAACAAATGCGGTTGTATTGTATCCGTTTCCTGGTAAGAATTCCTGGTAATGTCGTATCGTACACAGCAATCCAGAATGATTCATCATTTTGTATTGAAAAGGCACTACCCTTTGCAATCATTCATCTCGTCTATATTACTAGTACCAAACGTTCTTAACAGTTTCGTGAATTATAGTTTGATTGTATATATATACACACACTCAAACACACACACATACACATACACACATATATGTATAATGGTCTATAAATAAATATTGATAAAAGTTCATGACCGAAATATTCAAATTATTACTATTACTTTTTTCAATTCATTTGTGTTTTATTTTCACATATACACAAATATATAAAGGCCTTCGACCGAGATGTTAAGTAAAATGTTCTTGTCCGGCGTGCTCGTTATTTTGTACAGGGTGTATTTTTTGTATCTACATTGTCGTCGCCATCGCAATCTCTTCAATTCTTGTTATATATATGTGTGTTGTGTACATGAGTATATAAGCAGAAGCACACACAACTACAAATGAATGTTTGCACAAAGGAATTCCACATTAGATTTACTCTGAAACTGAAACCTAATCTGGCCCGCAAGCCCGGTGAGAACAGCGAGCCAGTCATCGCCTACCTAAGCCAGACAAGCCGGTTACGGCCAGTGTTTCATGTACCTCGAGGCATGGATTCTCAGCATGCTAATGGACACACTTTCCCCTCAACTCTCCCTTGCTTTCCTCCATGGACTCAAATGCGTACACACAAACGTGCGCACATAAAAAGCCATGTACTCAAAACAGGGGACATAGTTACTACTTTACCATATAAAGGCTATTAATCACGAAAAAGGGCTACTGGTACTACATAAATAGCCTGTTCCCAACACCATAAACAATGCATTGTAAGCACACACACAAACACACACACACACACACACACACACACACACATACACACACACACACACACACACACACTCTCTCTCTCTCTCTTCTTCATCTATTTAGTATAAACATGTGTTTCCTTTGATGGTTCTACCTATAGTCATCAGTGTATACTGCATTATAAAAATCGCACACATCTTCTGTTATATAATCACGAAATAAACACCATGTGATACAGCACGGATGCTGTATACCACCATTATCACACACATCCATCTCGCAATTTTGTGATGAGAGGCTCAAATTCTAGCAACTGCAAAAGAAACGTCTCACCCTTCGGCAATCAATGTATGTTTAGACACTTCTTTCATATTTGTCAAGACATGGGCCCGGAAAAGGGGCAACTCCTTGAATATTGAATCGTAAACGTCAAACTGATATCGGGGAAAGGAGTTTAGTGTAAGATTACATATGTCATAATATGCTGTGTGTGGGTACGTCTTTCGTTAATACGTATCGTTAGCTCACACATCTCTGTCGTTTGTGAGATATTTCATGACACAGACAAAAAGAACATGAAGTTGTGAGACTAAATTTCAGTTTTATTGTCAATTACATAAATTGACAATTCAAAGGGAAGATCGAGACACCACAGCCCTTCGTTGTTTCTGACCTTTTCCCAGTTACAAATCAGGTAATACCATGAATAGTTGTCAATGGTTATGGAATAGTTGTCTTGTCAGTTACACAAATTGACTATTCAAAAAGGAAGATCGAGACACCACAGCCGTTCGTTATTTCTGACCTTTTTCCAGTTTTTCCAGTTTCCTTTTTACAGTTATCAGGTAATATCATGAATAGTTGATATTAACCGGTTTGCAATCGAAAACATGCACGCTTTCAAGACGGCGGAAAAACATTGTGGTTTCAGTGGCGCCATTATTGCCTGATATTCACAGAGCGTGGTACATGATGGGGCTACCATAGTTTGCTTTGTTACCGAGGGTGGAGCAGGGAAAGATATAACATGCCTCGGGGCGTTTCTTATTGGAAAGGTGTTCCCCGAGGGAATTCAGTTCAGGGGAGTAATCGAATACGTCTCGGATAGCTGGCTTATCTAATCTGGTTTGGCCAATCATAATACTTACTGCGCCATTTTCAGGTCAACTCTAATTCATTTGAGTACACTTGTGGGCATTTGGAAATGCATCAATAATACCTTCCTCGTGGAGTTGGTCGTGGAGTTTGAGTCCGTGTCTCTTGCTGCTAGCATGGAGATCGCGCATTTAAATCGCAACATTTTCATCATTGCGCAAACTATTGATTAAAGTGTGATAAGAAAGAAAACCCCCAAGAAAATTAATGGGTATGAGTAGATTTTTCACAAGTACGTGAATGGGTGGTCTCAAAGGAGTACTTCTAATATTTACCAATGGAGAAGATAACGCTTACAATGGTAACATAAATTTTAATATACGTATGATATGTCGTATTTGATATAGTTTATCTTTGTCTCCACTGTTCACCGAACCTTCTCTATTTTGCTTTCTCCTTCGTAAAAAATACTCACCTTGTATCTTTACCTATCGAGAGTTTTGCCTCTCAAATTCCCCATATATCTAATTCTCCCTCCCTGCCCCTAAACATATCTCTCTCTCTCTTTCTCTCTCTCTCTCTCTCTCTCTCTCTCGCCATCGTGATCCCCCTCCCACTACCCTTCCTTACCTCTCTCCCTTTATCCATTATCCTCGTATCTTCTTCCCACCCCTATCCCCTATATCTCTATCTCTCTCTGACAAACATCGCACTTACATTCGGAATCTCCCTATATCCATTCATATATTTTCTATAATTCATCCCTTTTAACTGGACGCATCTCTCGTTCCTACCTTGTTCCTTACACCAACTTAATGAGATGTATGTCCTTTTCTCCCGTATCCCCCTCCCCCATCTCTCTAGATCGCCATGATCGTTATTGGTTTCTCTCCGACCAACCTCCCCCCCCCCGCACCGCTCTACCACGCCTCTCCCCTGCACTCTCTTTTATACACCACCCCTTTGCCACCCCTCACCTGATGTGAATTATAAAAGTGGCGAGTCGTTCCTATGAAATCATCGGCTAGCGTGGGCCCAGCCGGCGAGCCAGGGCGCATGGACAGAGACCTGTTTGGATACCTGCAGCTGTTGGCCTGCAACTCCAATGCTCAGGCATGACCGTCGGAAAGGTTGACTTTAATCGAATTCGGCATCCATCACCCTCTCTAAGTCCCGACCATTTCCTGTCGCTTTTCAACTAGCGCTTGGGACCACAATGAGTCGTAGAAATTCATGTCACAAACTCGTGATGGAGGTTTTTGGGCTGGAATCTAATAAGAAATGGGCGTACGTGATGAACGTCATATTGTGCGGAAGTGTGTTGTGTTTGTGTGTGTGAAGGTGTGTAAGTGTGTGTACGCACATGTACGCATGTGTGTGTTTGTTTGTATGCGTGCGTGTAATTGTGTGTGTGTGTGTATGCGTGTGTATATACCAAATTGTATATTCAATTGCGAGGGTTTTACATGTATCATTTTGGAGGAATAAAACTTAACTTTAAAACAAATAATAAAAACATAGTGATCAGGGGGAGGGGGCGGTAAAGAAGCATGACTTAGCTCCTTTTCAAAAAGTTTTTTAACCTCCCCTTTTTGGTTTAGTCAGGAAAATGAATGTACAGTTAATTTGTAAGCATGTAATGTATGCATTAAGGTAAATATCTTTTTAAGTTGTATTCAATATAGTTGTATATGACATGTGTTTGTATATTCAGTTGCAAGTGTTATACATGTATACTTTTACTTTACTTTAAAACTCCCCAAAAGTGTGTGTGTGTGTGCGTATGCGTATGTGTATGTATGCGTGAGTGTGTGTGTGTGTGTGTGTGTGTGTATGAATGTGTTTGTAAGATCGTGAGGGATCACATAGTGAGTAAATGATTCATGTTTCGCCACCCCACTAATTACAAAATGACTCATAAACTTCGCCATAACAACCAAGTTCCGAAACCGGCTTATTTCGTTTTGTCACGCCAAGTCCCCGTTCGACGATACTTGAATCACATTATGTAGATTTTGCCGCGGTACCTAATAGGAATGATGGATTTCAGACTGAATAATTGCAGTGTATCGCCTGTATGACAGATTGTTATTGAGAGTCAGGTGTATGTTAGTTAACAGTCAACATACAACCACCATTTTGCCAGGATTTTCCCCTCCACTGGAGTTTGATTTGCATTTTCACGCGGGCATGTAAAAATCGTGTGTGGTTTTCATGAAAACTGCGACCACTTGTTAGGCACGGTATTTAAAGGAGCGTGCTTCCTTGAGTAATGTCATCAAATCAGCCATGTCAGTTGGCACAGCAACTAAAATGGTATCGGTCTTCATGATTATTCCTGTTTAAAACACCAGGGGCCATATTCATGAAACCTTTCTAACACAGTTGGTCACTAAGACTGCATGTGGCTGAATCCACTTTAGTAACTAACTAGGCTTAGTGAGGTTTAATGAATATGGCCCCAGCAGCATAGATGTGGTAGAAAATTGAAGCTAAATTTTAATGTACGTAGCAACGTACATTTGCACCGTAGCAACGTGCATCTACAATGTCTACCTTAAACATTTCATGCATCATTATTGTATTTTCTTAGTAGTAATACAAATAATATCCCATTAAAAACTGCTTTAGGTGTTTTTAAGTACTTTAAGTGTCCTTAAGGGATTAATTCCGCATTGACATGGCTATTGCTCTTTAGGCAAACAATGGCAGAGTAAGCTGGGTGCATATAATTTCAATTATTATTTAATATTATGATATTAATTACGTTCCACTGCTGGGATGTATGTCCCTAGTCAGCTACGAGCTATTTTTCACAGGGGGTCAAAATGGAGGGTTTTTTTAATGTACCTTAAATTTCCAGCATTGATTGTCAAATTCGCCTCCGAGGTGGTAGATGATGGCAGATGACGGGTCTATGCAGGCGTTTGTCCATCCCCGTTAAAGGCCCTGTTTGGGGGTCCCTCTATCTGAAGCCAAAATGTCAAGATGACATTTCCCAGTACGACTATCCAGTCTTCCTTTTCTGGTATATAGTATGTCCATTCTGTTTTCTCATCCTTATCTCCTCGCTTTCCTCTTATGCGTACCACCTCACTTGTACTATCCCTTCTCTGTCGTACGTTATACTGTCTTATGAACATAGCGTGTATTTACTGTATTAATAGTGCAAAAATGCCTCAATGGCGCTCAAAGAGTTAACATTATCTATCTCACACCAAATCTAAAGCAGCATCTTATATCTAAATATCACTGACGCAACCTATATATTCATTCTGTTTTATGCAAGCAATCTCGTATTCAAATTCATATTCTGTCATGTTTTACATGTTTTTTTGTTTTTCTTATTGTTGTTTCTTCTTGTGTGTGTATAGGTAAAAACTGATAACAATGTTCCGGGAACTGCGCCTCCACAAGGCCATTTGGCTTTATTTGTAGTTTCCTATTTTCATTTTGACTTATACCGTGTATACCTTGAATTATAATTTGTATATATATGTATTGTTTTTATTTGAAATGAAAATGAATAAATGAAACGAAACGAAACACCGGTTTATCAACAAATACGATTAAAAATAATAGTCCAAATATTGTTCTTTGCTGAATGTTAGAAAAATAAGGTAAAAGGCCTAATACAATATCATTCGAAAAAAATTCGAAAACACAGCCACAGAAGACAAATAAATTCAATGGGACAGAAAATGGCAAATGTAAAATGAAGAAGCAAGGAAAGAATTCAATTCGACACCATAACTACAATCGGAACTCTGTCCCCATTTATAATAGCGTTATTAGTGTTATTTGTGTACAAGTACTTTGGGCGAAGCAATAGTACTATAAAACCACTGTTTTTAAATGGGCATATTGAACAATGTCATGTGTGAATTATACTTAATCCGGATTTGACACGTAAACATTTCCATTGGGCAGCCGACATAATAGAACCGAAGCGATATCGCCTTATCGACGATGAGGCCCGGTGTCTATTTTGACCGGATGGCGTTATGAAAAGGCGTACGTTGAAAGAGATGGCAGCATTATCGTGGTAGAAATAAAGATAGCGAAATAGGGTATTAAAGCTTATCGTCGGTTAAGATAAGGTAGAGAATTGAATAGAAACGTTAATGCCATTTACTTAATCGCAATACATATTGCGTGCCTTCACTTTATATAGATACACACATACACGCACATATACGCATCCATACATAATGCGCTTACACATACAGTACACAGTTACAAACATGAATATAATACATGTGGATATCAAAAATATATACACACACTTACATACTCTCACAAATACTCACATACATATAAACAGACAAAGACACAAACACAGACACAGACAAAGACACACACACATACTTACGCACACACACACACACACACACACATTATGTCATGCTCTAACTGTCACCTCGTTCTACTAGGAGGGTGAACAATTACGATTGTGCATTCGATGAGAAATAAAATCAACATTTCCAGGGTCCCCCTGTAAAGGCCCCAGCATCTTCTTCCTCTTCTCCTTCCCAACATGGAAATGAACTATACGCAGTCGATCAAATTGCTTCGAAGAAACGCTGTCGTTTTCCCTACATCTTCATGCGCCCATATGTACAAAGAGAGACATCCAAACAGCCACCCACACACACACGCACACACACACATACACACACACACACACACACACACACACACACACATAGGACCCTATACATATTTCTGAAATATTTATATTGGTTAATTTTATATGTATATATTTACATACAGAGAGATGGGGAAATATCAAACACTCGGTTAAAAGAATTATGCCAAAGTGTAACATTCTTTGTATAAACACACGCTTCGACAGAGACAGAGGAACACATTTGAATTATGCTATTCACTTGTACTCAACTCTAACCTACACGTTCGAGCATGGATATGCCTTAAGCGTCTATACAGACATTTTCATTGGCTGATGTGTGGACATAATAGTGGCTGTAGCGATGCTTAAATCTTGGAGATGATGAGAAAAGATTAGCTGGGGAGGGTTTCGTCCGGATTCCGGCGGTGTGAGATTAAGAAGCAATTTAATATAATGCCTGGCTGCATATCTATCTGATCCCGTCACTCTCACTCCCTTCCCTTTCACCATCACTCTGCCTTTGTCTGTTGCCTTGGCTGTCTCTGTCTCTCCCCCTGTCTTTACCGTTTCTCTGTTTGCATATCTCTCTGATCCTGTCTGCATACCCCCCCCCCTTTCTCCATCTCTTTGTCTTTGTCCGTTGCTTTGTCTGTTCCTGTATCTCTTCCCCCCCCCCCCCCTCTCTCTCTCTCTGGCTTTGTGTATTTCTGTGTCAATCCTGGTCACTCTTTCTCTCCCCCCCCCGCCTTTTCCCCTTTAACATATTAATCTGTCGGTCTCTCTCAATATTTATCCATCTCTTTCCCCCTCTTTCTACCCCCCCATGTATCTGACCCATTGGGTGCCTTTCTGTCTCTGTATTCATCCATCTCTTGTTGCCTATCGTACTTTCGTTGTCCTGAGCATGTATGGCCTACGCGCATTGTTCTATGATGAGGAGGTGTTATATTGAAATACATTTGTGGCAATATCAATAGTCCATCCTGACAAAAGATTTTGGTCTTTTCTTTTGATACCCCGCCCTTCACCTGCTCTATCAAATTCTAGTTATATTTCTTTGCTTCTACCTACATAATATTCACTTTGTTTGCTTTCTCACCTGTCCTTATTCTCGGTTCATGATTGATATACCCCTACCCCCCTCCCTACTATCACCACTACATCTACTGATGCCAGCAGCAGTACCCCGTCCCCACCCCGTCATTATTATGATCACTCTAAAGCTAGGCATCATGTGTAAATACATTCTATATATATACAAAACACACACTTTATTTCCATCTCTATTCTCTCTCCCTCTCCACAAAATACATGCAGTATGATCATTCATCATGAACGGATTGACATTTCACTGCGAATCCTCACAGGCACTTCGATTATAAAGAAACACCAACAGTTTACAGTCAGTATACAATTACAAAATATGATACGAATGCGTATGTATTGTTGAACACTTTTAGTTTGATATGAAATGGCGTCACGATGACACGAAGAAGAAAAAGCGGGGACGGGGGTGGACATCATTGAACATTCAATTTGGTCTCCAGGAGTAATCATTGCTCGTAAAATCAATGTAGTGAGGAACCTTCCTTATGCATTATTCTGATTTCGATTTTTCTAAGGATGATCATCAGATGGGCTGATGGGACAATGATTAGTAAGACACTAAACAACAGGTGGGATAGAAAGGAACCATGTAAGTATTCAACCAGGCTTAGGGATATGGAGCAACAGTTTGATTGAAATACGACTTGCCTGATAATAAGTATGGCATGTTACGGCAGTGGCAACCCATTGTTGTATCACACACACACGCACACGCACACACACACATACACAAACACATCTAAACATATACACACACATGTACATACATACATTAGCACACACATACGTACACACACACACACACACCACGCCCACACACATGCATACATACATACATACATACACACATACATACACATATTTAATAATTAGAACTGAGACAAAGCCCGCCAATCAACAGCATAATGTTACGCCAAATCGATTTCCCTTACCGTCCAAAACGGGCACACGAAATGAAATAAACGCTAGTTGTGACTGCAATCACTTCCACGGCCTCCTACAAGTTGGAGACTGAAATGACCGACCGAATGCGTTAAGTTGCAACACGTAATAGATGGTAAAGACAAGTAGTAGACGCTTTAAGTGGTGGCTGCTTTCTACTTACATGATGGCCCGGTACGCCGAGTAGAGGCAGGCAAAGAGGAAAGCGGAGGCAATGGCCGCACCCACTACAACTCCGGCGATAAAGCCCGCCTCACTGGACATGATTTCTACGATAGTATCGTCCTGATCAAGGTTCGCCGTCTCTGGCTCTCTCTCGCTGCGTCCTCCAAGCACCAAACAACACATTCACCGCCTCTAATGTGAAGCAAAATACATCCCCATTTGGCGATGATGGTATTCCCGAATGTGATATTCCTGATTAGAAAAGCAACAAGAAGCCGAGAGGGGAGGGCGTTGCGTGAGGCTGGTACGATCCGGGGAACAGGTAGTGGTGGTGGCTAGGTAGCGTAGCGCGCTCGGCTCCAACATGGCTGGTGAGATATAGGGACAAAACTAGGCAAAGATTTGAAAACGATGTGATTAAGTGAGTAGGTGACGGCAACATGTATGTATGTATGCATGCATGCATTCTCTCGTTCAAGGCGTGTATTCTGGCAGTGCGACGCGGCGGGTGGGTGGGAGGGAGAGTAAGAGTGAGTGAGTGAGTGAGAGTGCGTGCATGCAACAGCCACCACATGCACAGCTAGGTAGCTAGCTAGCTTGCCGGGCGCGCTATCGACGTAGTAGCAATATCACCTCTTTCTCTCTCTCTCTCTCTCTCTCTCTCTCTCTCTCTCTCTCTCCTTCTCTCTCTCTCTTCCCATCTCTCTCTCTCTCTCTCTCCCTCTCTCTCACACACACTTTCTGGCGATAAATTACGGTGCGGGGAATGCAGGCATCAGGTCATACATTTAATACCTAGGCTCGTGCTTTTCTTTGTTCGCTGCTGCTTCGCCATTTTTCCACGTTCTTGTGGAGCTGGCGAAAAGTGGGATTCGTGAAGACTTGCAGTAATTCATGTGTCCTTTAAAGATGCCTAGCAAGTAATGATGTAATGTTGCTATATAATATCTGGAAACACAAACAACAGGCATTCTGAAGACGGTTCATTCTTATTCCAAAGAAAGCGTAGACCTGTGCTGTGTTATATTTTGTGATTCAATGGTTGAAAGAATTAAAATTGTGCATTATGTTGATCGCGTTTCCTAGGCTAATAATGAAAAGATGCATGCTCTAAAGTGCTTGCTAATCACATTTTAATTAACAATCATATTCTCTGCGTCCATTTATATATTGTTTTGGTCAAGGGCATGGCAAGATTAATCAGGATTAATCATTGCTGGCGGTGCGACCTTCTGAAAGACCATGATCTTAGGGAATAAGTGTGTCTGTGTGTGTGTCTGTGTGTATGTGCGTGTGCGCGGGTATATATATGTGTGTGTATGTGTGTGCGTGTGAGTGTGTGTGTGTGTGTGTGTGTGTGTGTATGCGCGCGTATGTGGTTAATACAAAAGAGCAGCTATTCAAATTTGGTTTTGTAACGGATGAATCACGTTCCTTCTGTCATCAGGCTACCGAGACCTACTTACATGTATTATTGAACGACGAAAAAGTCAAACAGTTATGGAAACTTGTAATTCAACGCTTTGATTTAGTAGAAATAAGGAATATGGAGTGGAGATATATATATTTTTTCCCTCTAGAATTCCTTTTCCATTTGCTTTTGTGATGTACTACAGAAAAGTTTGCCATAAAATACATTTTATCTCCTTTGCAATGTGAATAAGTTACCAATGAATGGTGTGAGCGTGAGTGTGTATACATGATTATGGGTGTGTGTGTGTCCTGGGGGAGGGGGGGGGGAGGTGGGGGTAAAGTGCGTTGGGGTAGGTTCATATAATGGGGTTTAATTTTATTTCATTCATTGCATAATTATGTGTAAAGGTTGACCTTTAGTTTGTTTTATAATTGCGTATGTATGAAGGTTTATTAGAATTGTATTTTGTATTGTATCAGAATGGTATTTTGTTAGAAAAAGTTCACCTTTTTATATAAAAAATGACATATTATTATATATGAATGAATTCACAATTTAAAAGCAAAAAAAGTATGCGTGTGTGCCGGTGAGAGTGTGCATATAGTGTAGCCATGTGAATTCGTGCCTGAGTGTACATGTGTGTGTGTATATGTGCGTGTGTGTGTGTGTGTGTGCGTATGTGTGCCTATGTGTGTGTGTAGGTGTGTTTTGTCTTTGTTTGTGTTGAAATATGGGTGTTGTTTGTTGATTGTATTTCTTACCTATGGGCGATTTTTTTTTCAAACGCGACAGTACCTGCCGCGCTATATTGGCGATCGATAGCAGCGCCACGTTATCGGATCAATACCAAACGCCGTCATGATTTTTCTCTCCGCGAACAAACACACACGCACCAACACACATACGATACATACAGACACACACACTCACACATTACTCACACACACGTAACAGACGCATATGTGTTATAGACACACATATGCACACGCATACATAAACGTGCACATAACCAGAAACATCAACTTAGAAACATTACACACAGACACATATATTATACACACGCACGCACGCACCCACGCACCCACAGTCACATAAAAGAAATATACACAAATATACACACATAATGCACGCAAGTGCATCATAGACACGCATACGCATGCACATACACGCACTCACATACAAACATACATACACACACACGTGCACACACACAAACATAAACATACATACACACACACGTGCACACACACAAACATAAACACACACACACACACACGCACACACACATACGTTATCAATCTTGTTGATCAGGAACATAAAGCAGCTCCATTATAAAAGTGGCGCCTTTTTAATGAGTGCATTTGAGTGGCGTTATTGGTATCTGGGCAACATAGTTCCTACACAGGGAGGTAATAGGATTACCCATCTGTTCCAATAAGCGTCTCCTCTCTGCATCGCAAATACCTCCGTGATTAATATGTATTTAACCAATCGATGTGCTATCCACCCATCGTTCGCAATTACAGTTGGGTGGTAAAGTGGTGGTGGTGGTGGTGGTGGTGATGATGATGTTGTTGTGTGTATATGTGTGCGAGTGTATGTATGCGTGTATGTGGATGTGTATGTTTTTGGGAGAAATTGCTTAATTAAAATATAATTTCAACGGCTGAACTTTATGACTACGAGAAAATCGTCAGCTACCCCTCCCGCTCTTCCGGTTTTGTATCTTCCTTCTACCTCTCCCCTGCTCCTTTTCTTCCTCTTCACCTCCCCATCTCTCCACGCTCATTCCCTTCCCTCCTCCTCTTCTCCCTCTCTCATCCCCTCTCTCTCTCTCCCCCCCCTCTCTCTCTCTTAAATAGTGCTCGCATATTATATCATCTTCTATTAATATATGTCTACACACGATTACATTTCCATGTTTTTTGCCATTGTTGATCCCTCCTTCTCCTATCCCACTTCCCTTCCTCTCCCCTCCTAACCTCTCCCCTCCATATCCCCTCCCCACCTCCACCCCTTCCCCATCAATCACCATTATCATCCCATCACCATTACTCATTATTCAAAGACGAACCATGGGTCGACCATGTCAATAGCAATCAAGGTACACATGGTCTGTTCGTGGAAAACAAAATCAATCACGGTCTACATTAATGTCTACATTAATGTTCACATTAATGGGTCCGGCTGTTTCAATTCCTAAGACACGACGTAACAATGAGACCAGACAACACCATTCATCCTCCCACGTGAAGTGACAGAATGACTATGAATGATGCTCATTAGGACATTGTCGCTAATTGGTTCTGATGGGAAGTGTTCCATAGATGCCATTTAAAAAATAATGTATTTGTGAAGATCTGAACCATACCACAAATTTGATACACAGAATGTACCGAGTTTGCATAATTAAATTTACGTTTAGCGAAATTGGTGTCTCTATGCACATCATCTTCTTTCATATTTCTCTGTATATATGTTGGAGTTGTATTTATGGGTATGTATGTATGTTTGTTTGTTTGTGTGTGTGTGTGTGTATGTACGTTTGTATGTCTGTATGTGCATCGTCCTGTGAATTGTGTATGCAAATCTATGATTACTTTTAGCGGAGCTCTTGTCTCTTCGCACTTCGTCTTGATTGGTATGTCTCATATCTGTTCTGTGCCTCATTGCCCGATTGTCTCATATCTGCCTCTGTGCCTGATCGTGGGAGTGGTAGGCCTATATATATAATATATATATAATATATATTATATATATATATATATATTTGTCATATATATTTGTCAACAGAAAAATTTTGACAAATGTGTGTCTGTATTTGTGTTTTTGTGTCGTCCTTTCCTAAGCTTGCTTATTTCAGTTTATCCCATGTGCTATACATGTCATAGCGTCAATCAGATGATACGCATATCGTTCAACGTATGGGCCGTATGCTGCTCAACAGTCAGTGTTACTCAGTCCCCAATAGTGCAAATCACCATGGCAAACTGATAATGCTATAGTATGCGTGTGTTCATGGCATCAAGCGTGTTCAAAATATCACGAATAGAATACATACTGCACGGTATCTTGCAAATGTCTGAATTTGACTCATAAACTTATGCTTAAACTTTAAGTCGGAGACACTTTAGTAAGAGTAACGAAAGATTTACATATTTCATCTCACTCTCCCTCAATTCATGTTCAATTATTAATGCACTGCTTGATATCATGTAAAAAATTCCCGCGTTGCTTATATCATTTTAATCAAAATTTACCAGCTCCTCTTTAAACAGTGGTTATTCAAAGTCTCACGCGGCCCCAGAGTTGCATGCACTATGAAGTTAATCATAGTGCATGAAGTACGCAATACTGTACGACACATTCAAACACGCTATTGGCTACCACTCGTGTAAGCGGGCGGGAATTTCCTATGTCCATGTACTGCCCTGTGATTGTAATTATGTATCTAATTACATTACAACTCGGTGGCAATCCTCCCCAATTGTGTATTTACCAGCTTGTTATTGATATCGACCCAGTCCAGGTACGTTTTCCGGGCATTGCCGATGTATGTTTGGAGGAGGCATGTGGGTGTAGCTCCGAGGGCTCGGGTGAACCCGAAGGGCAGGCATAGCTGTATAGAAAGAACGGGGGAGAGACGGAGAGAGAGAAAGAGGGAGAGGGAGAGAGGGAGAGGGAGAGGGAGAGAGGGAGAGGGAGAGAGAGAGGGGGGGGGGAGAGGGGGGGAGAGAGAGAGAGAGAGAGACAGAGAGAGAAAGAGGGAGAGGGAGAGGGGGAGAGGGAGAGGGAGAGAGGGAGAGGGAGAGAGAGAGGGGGAGGGGGGGGGGAGAGAGAGAGAGAGAGAGAGAATGGAGAGGGAGAGAGGAAGAGAGAGAAATGGAGAGGGACGAGCGGCTTAAATCAAAGAAGGAAAGACACAAAAAGGAAAGTGGGAGAGAAAGAGAGGGAGTGAAAGTGAAGGGAAGGATGGCGCTTAACTTGAAGAAGGTAGAGATAGAGAGGGAGATGGGAGAATGAGAGAGGGGGAGAGGGGTAAATAGAAAGAGAGATGAAAATAGTATGTAATAAATAATAAAGAGAGAGATAGACAGAGAGAGAGAGAGAGAAAGACAGAAAAATATACAGATATACAGGTAGAGGGACAAAGAGAGAGAAAAGGGGGGTAGTGATGGCAGCTGGGGTGTGTGGCAATTAGTGATTACGTTATCAATATGAATGGATGTAAAATGCGTCATTATCCCTCCCTTTCCTATCTAACTACAGTGCTTGCTCCAAGTCCTCCGAGAAAGCTACATGTTGACATACTAACTACCGTAAATAAGATATATGAAAACATCTATGCTTGTTACCTGCAGTGCAACAAACGAACAAGCTTACTTGCGCTACAATAATGATGAAATATCCCATTTCTACAAAGCGCACAGAGCGCTTATTCTCTTATTAATATAATTGTTGTACTATCCTTGTGTACAAAAAGGTTTTCGGAATTGCACATTTTCCAAAGTCAGCTAGGTATCTACCTAAAGATTTCTGTATTGCTTCGTACAAGACCTTGGTATTCTAGCTGTACTGTAAGAAATATCGTCTCATTCATTTGATATATCTACCTGTGAGGTGGAAACTTGTTAGTTTTAATGATTGTTCCGCGGCAGAGATGTCCAAAAGATGGTACATCACGGGATATCGTCTGTGACTCGTCCACGGCGCGTGTGCGTTGGAGAGGGAAGGAGAGAAATGGATGGGGTCGGGATGATAGTGGGGGAGACACACACACATACACGCACACACACACATACACATACACACACACACACACACACACACATATATATATATATAGAGAGAGAGAGAGAGAGAGAGAGAGAGAGAGAGAGAGAGAGAGAGAGAGAGAGTATGAGAGTGGGAGACCGAAAATGAACCTGAGAAAGACAATGGAGACATGAAAATAGTGTATACAGTATGTATGAGAAAGATGTGTGGCTTCTATGGCTGAGAAAGACAGAATGAGTTCATATGTAAGACAGAGAGATAGATAGAGGGGGAGGGGGGGGGGGGGTAGCAAGAGAGGAAACATGTGTACGGCAGAGAAAGGGAAAGGGAGAGACAGCGAAAAACAAGTAGAAGAGTGGGGACAAAATACAAAAACATGTTGTTTTCGTATAACCAGTATAATTTCACAGTGAGACTGTGAGCCAGTAATCTACGTCCACGATTCCAATTGAGACACCTCTGCTCGATGATTCAGCTAATGGCGTAACCAGCTTCTCTGTTCAAATCAGTTTCTTAAGGACGGAATTCACTGCTGGAGATGGCCGCTTTATTCCGTAAACAGGATTCATACATGATTGACGTACCTCACTGTGTCGCTCCATATTAGGCGCAAAAACAGGATTTAGGAGCTAGGATCGAGTATAAGGGATACCCCCATACTATTCCAAACTAATAATACATGTAGGTCGTATCGATTTTATATTGCAACTCTTCTTTGCAAAGAATTGGCAACCGAGGCCAAAGTAAAATATGGTCGTGAAATCGGCATGTCCTGCCTTCATTTCGTCTATGCCTTTCTACTTCGGTGTGTTCGTCCCTCATCCTACTTCTCCCATCTCCCTCCCTTGGTCACTTTCTCCTCCCTCTCTATCTCTCTCATTGTTCTCTTTCCATTACCCAGTCTGTCTCTCACACACCTTCCTCTCGCTGTCTCGTCTCTCTCTCTCTCTCCTCCGATTCACTCCGTTTGTCATAAACACGACCACCATTCCATCCATTATCTTCCCATCTACATTGTAATTATATAAATAATCTAATTACGTGCATGTGTATGTGTGTGTGTGTGTGTGGGGGGGGGGGAGGAAGGGGGGGGGGCTGATTTTGATGTGCGTGCTTGTGCAAGTATGTATCACATTACCCATGTATTCAATTTGTGAATCATCAAGATACAATATACGCCAAACCAACTGACAAAAAAAAAAAAAAAACACACATGCAAAACTACCAAAATGTTTAAACAGCACGATATATTATATCATATGAGAATAATTTAGATGCAAGATACACCACATCAAATGCTAATTTGCATATATATATCAGTGGCTCAAATTGCATCTACCTATTTCATACTTTGCTAAATAATTGTTACTCTACCTATATTCATCTGTAATACACATTTCAACACTCACAGTAAACTATTTGTTTTCTTTCAAGCATTCATATTGTAAATATATATCGTAGCCTCACAAATGATCAGAATTCAATAGGCATACCTGTACTATAGAGTTGGAATATCCTCTATGATAACATCGCTTAATTTTCCAAAGCTTCCCCTTTAAAATACGACATCAAGACAATCTTCCCACTGGATGGCATAACACTAATCTTACAAACATTGCACACAAATGGAATGGTCGGTACTTGTTTCATACATTCAATATTCATACTATTATAACTAATACCTTTAAATACAGATTCATATATATTACCATGCTAATATATAGCAAGTACTGTTTACAATAGATGATAGATAAAAAAAGAAACCCCAGTGAATAACAAAGCTTAAAGGTAAGATTTACAGCGGACTAGTGACAAATCATTTATCTTTACTAGAATGATCGAAAAGAGCTAACTGAGAAGACAAATAATAAATAAGTACATGGGTGCTATCAAGCACAACCTTAGACAAGTCATTAAAATCATTACAATAGTACACACTAGATGATCTTTGAAGTATATATAGTTATATAAATATCTTCCATTGCCATCAATGTAAGTACTATAAATTTGTTTTAAAGCTACAGCAATGTTACGTGTATATAATGATGTGCAGCTTAGAGCAGGCAAGTATGAAAGAAGCAGACAAACATTCAACTGATTCATCAACACATTGTAAGGTAGCAAAATATAAAAAAGACACACAAATACAATACAATCCTAGTTTCTAGCTACGTTTGAAGGCATATCCTTGTAAAGGGATTACCAACTTTTCAGATACTGATCGACTGTTTAGAAAAAAAGTTCACTTTCAGTATAGGGATAGAAAATAAATGATTACACAATATCCAAATATACTCTTTATACTTTACTGGCAAGTGCAATCTGTGTTTATCAGACTTTGCTATACTCACACATACAGAAGAGTTTTTATCCAAACTCATACTACATTCAAATATACAACCAGACCAAGCGGTGCTGAAATATTTGCATTGCAAATGTAAACAATTTTCCAGAATAGCAATACAGACAAAATCAAACCTAGTACGAAGTGCACAAAATAATCACAACAGCCTCAAATATTAAAATGAAATGCTTATGTTACATGTTATACCAGTCAAATTGAAGCAATAAGACTCAACTTCCTGTATGGATAAGAACTTGATATTTGTCTGTCCTTTTTCAATCCACATTTTATTTCTTCTGTATGTCAACCTTAACAGACGAAACATGACAAATCAAACGGTAAGAATGTGAGAGGGAAAGGGGGTATTTTTATACTGCACTTCAAATCAAACACAAAGGGACATGTGAATGTGAATAAAGATACATATGTCTTTTTTTGTAGTTAAGCGTGCCATAGGACATAGATTACATTTATGTAAAGTATCTCAGCTTGCAGGATAATTCTGACGGACAAGCATCTGTCATCAAGAGATAATTCCACAACATGAAATGAAGCCTCAATCTCATGAGGTTGGGAGACCCACATTTCTTTCAATCAAGCAGTGAAATGTCCTTGTGTTTAGGATAACATCTTCCCGGACTCCCTGACAGCAAGCGAGAGAGAGAGAGAGAGAGAGAGAGAGAGAGAGAGAGAGAGAGAGAGAAAGAAAGAGAGGCAGAGAGAAAAAGAGAGAGATAAAAGGAGAGAGATGGAGAGAGGCAGATAGGGAGAGACAGACAGACAGACAGGCAGAGACAGAGCGAGAAACATATAGAAAGATATACATAGCGAGCCATGGACATATAGACAAGAAAAGAATGAGACAGAGAAAGATTGAAACAGAGAGACATACAACAAAACAGACACACATCCATAGAAAAAGGACGCAGACAGAAGGACACATAGAGATGGATATATAGAGAGAGGGAGAGAGGCATGTAGAGAGAGACAAATGACATCGCAGATTACACTAGACCAATAAATCCAGTCGACCAAGGCCTAATGAAGAACTATGTCTATATTAGCATTCTTTTATATGCCATCTGCCATCATATCACTATCATATTTCTACCATACATATGTTAATGTATGCACCACTCATGTACATGATGTTTTCTACAAGTCTGCTTTGCATACAATTACACAGCAAACAAAATACAGGGTCATTTGGGGAGTTTCCTTGCCTAGCAGTTTGCAAAATATCTACAGTGTTTTAATAATCTCAGACAGCCATGCTGGTTTTGATGTATTAGGCAATAATTATCATGGGCAGGCTTAATGGAGATGACCTATTCAACAAAATTGCCCCTCCTCATCCCCAACAACAACAAAAAAGGGAGACTTTCACTATGGGTGACAAAAGTGGAAACGATGTAAAAACATGCATAGATACATGGCCCTATCATATTTCATGCTAACCCAAAATCTTCTGAGAGGTGTCGAAAGTCAACTGAAGTAGAAATACAATTTTACTCTTCGCTGCCCAAACCATTATGAGCTGTCACGACAAGGTGTGAAATTAGTAGACTGTGGGGTGCAATATGAAACAGTGTATTGTAAAAGGTCAAAGGATTACCGTAAAGGTTGACTTCTAGCCTTAGTTAATTTTTTTTTATTTTTCAATACAGCCTATCAAATTTCTCCATAAGAGAAATAATACTGCAATACATAGGTTTTGCTGTCTTCCCAAGCTTAACATTTACAAGCGGTCAACAGGATTTATTGATAGTTTATCATATGATATGAATAAATACTTATTACAAGTACTCACATTCATAGATGAACATGATGAATATAGATAGATTGATTGATTGATCTTGAGTAATTTATTCTCAAAGATCTACATATCAATCACTATGGTGGCCTGTTATTTCATTTGGGGCATGTGAGGATGCATTAAATGTTACATTATTTGAACAATAACAGCATAACCTGTACATATTATTAATTTGCAAACTCTTAATATTACTGCTGACACAGACAATGATAATTGGAACTATGATTAAGAAAACCCATTGCATAGCTGTAAAAAATTAAGTGCAGCTCATGGGAGTATCAAGCACATAACATACTCAATCTGTACACTATCATATATTTAGACGAGATGCAAAAGAACCGGAGTGCCTATTCCCTCTTGTATTTGACACAATCAAATAAAGATCCAGACATTCCAAATGAAAACAACATTGACAAGACACCACGGGACATATTCATGAAAGCTCACTAGTCTAGTAAGTTACTAAAAAAAAGCATGTAGCTGAATGCACTTTAGCAACTGGTAAGGTTCCAGGAATAAGGCCTGTGATGCAAGTGAATGTTCAATTGCAAACTTGCAGTGCTGTCCCGATACTGGAACATACATCATTGAGAGTACTTATTCTGCCGCATGTAGCTTCAAAAAAAAAGGACAAAAGAAAAAAAGTAGAGTATCCATTCCCTCTTGTTTATTCCAGACAGCTCGATAACAAGCCCAGTGCAGATATTGCAGCAGGGTCTAGGCAAATAGAGGCATAGTGATAGGATTGGCTGGCTGCTCAGTGCAGGTTCTGAGGGAGGGAGTCTACAGCGAGATCTCCTCCGAGGGCTATCTCTCCCTCTCCACCTGCTCAGAAAACAAACGCGGCGGGGCAAAGGAGGCCGCTGTATTCTCCCTTTTTTTGTTCTTTTTTTCCCTCGGCTTGGCTGGTTTGCTCTTCCTAACTTGATGGACAGAGTGTCTGGAGACTTGTATGCTTTTGATAATCTCATGTTCTGTCTCTTTTTCTTCTATATCTGTTTGTCTCTTTTAATGCATTTATATGCATCTCTCTCCTCTCCCCCTCTCTTGATATTTCTCCTTCTCCCTCTATCTCCCCTTCTTTCTCTTGCTTCCATCCTATTTCTTATTCTCCTCTCTCTCTCTCTCTCTCTCTCTCTCTCTCTTTCCATCTGTCTTTCTCTCTCCTCTCCTCCTTCCACCCTATATCAAACTTCCTCATTTATTTCTCCCCTTTCCATCCTCCCACTAAGCCCCCCTTCTCTCTATCTCTCTCTTTGCATCTGCAATAGGCATTGTTCACCTAATATCCCTGGATCTGATCCCCTCCCCGCCATGTGCACCCCTCCCACCCCACTCACACACACACACACACACACACACACACACACACACACACACACACACACACACTCAAACATACATTCACCAAGCTAAGTGCCTACCCTGGCTGGATCCCTGTCTGTCAGCCTCCATACATCATCTTTCTCTATCATACTATCAAACTTGATTCACTTTGAATAAAACATGTGGACCATGAAAACCCATTTGCATATGCGGGCACATGTATGCGAATTTTAACCAGATAAACCGACCCAGAAATGCATGCCTGTGTGTATTGTTTCATAATGGAAATGCATTAATTCATAAAACTCATGCATTTTTTTAACACTCATGTTTTGATAAACATCATACAACTTCTTTCCTAGAAAATCTGCAGTGTCATGAATTCACACATTGCAATACACTTCTTATTGCACAAAATGTTTTGACTATAAGTATAACTTCATTGATCTAAAAGGTTAACAGCATTTTACCCCTGGCCCGTAACATACAATTCATCCAAATGGCATGCAGGTATGAATACATGTCTCAGAGTAATCATGTTGGTGCCAATATTGTACTCTCATAAGTCTCATCATAAGTTTGGTATCAAATGCAATATCCATATTTATCCAATGATTGATTGATTTAAAGTTCCTTTGATGATTGATAGATATTTTGGCATTGTCAGTAAATAATACCTATACACTCAGGGACACAACGAAGACCATCATTAGCTTGTTCAACATAAATATCAGGAATGCATTATATCAATTTTTAATTCAACAGATAATGCAAGTTGGAAACAGGTTCAAACACTATTTGTTCTACACTGGTATCCTGTGTGAGCATACAGGAACTTAACTGTAATGTAGTGCATCAAACCACAGGTGAATACCAGCTGTAAGATCAATACCAGTGGGCAGCCTTTGTAATGACATCACCAAGGTATCCCTGGCATATCACCAGCTATAAGTAGCTTTTTAGCTTAAAGAGTGAACTAAACCTGTAAATCTTTAGCTACAGCATGCTCTTTAGTTTACTGTATGGTCCCTAAGAAGGGTACGCAAGCATATAAGTATAAGATACACATGTATTTGGCACTCTCATCTTCATACAAATGACTTACGATTGCACAACTTACTTTAGACTTGAAAACATTGATGCAAGAAGGGCTAGTACATAAATGTTATTATGACACAATTCAGAAGAATGAAGCAAGAAATGCTCCAGTACATGTTCAAATAGTTGATATACATTTTGTGTTAGTTTCATGCTATATCTCGCTAACTTTTCATCTTTTCATTTCACATTTGCTTGATACATACATTGTACATGTAATGATTTTTTGCATATCAAAGTCTTAAATATATATCTATGGTGTATGCACTTTATATATAACAACACAGGGCCACCGATATCAAAGCGTTTTATATAATTTACTACATGAATACTTCTCACAAATACTCTCTCCATATAATATCCTCCGCTATGCATATATATTCTCCATCATTGCAACACCTCCTCCTTTCAGATGCTCAATAGGCTTCAAAACATCACAGCTTCCCATTCCAAATAGATCGTCAATACCACACCCGTCCCTGTCCCAATACATTATCCAGGCACTCAAGGAGGTTACAAGATCGCATTACATAATCAGTCCTTTTAAACCTTGATGAGATTTGACACTTAAGATTCTCTCCAGAACAACCTTCCTCTCTCCGTTCCACCACTCTGATCTGCTTTGGAAAATGCAGTCCCACTCAAGCCGTTGATAGCTAATATGGATTAGGTCTTGAAGAACTACTTAGTGCCTGTCTGACTTCAAGCCTTTTTTTGCCCTTACCCTTGTTTGCTGTTGCATAACCAGCAAGCCAAGATATGGTGGGGGTTGTCCCGATACAGCAGTATAGATTGATATGAGGATTTTTTTCTCACATTAATATATTTAAAAAAAAGAACATATCCTGGTTAAGTGAAAACTCCTTATCAATAGTCAGACCCAAGGTTAGTCTCACTACATGTTGATATGAGTTCTATTTCACCTTGTTCTTGTAACACCAGACTGTTAACCCTCAATGTATTAATTGTGGATTTATTCACCATCTTTACACACAAACCCCCAGAAAGCATCATTTCACACAGCACAGGAAGGATTAATGCATGGTTAGCTTGCATGCAGCAAATGCTAGTTTAAAGCAATCATTCTTCTAAATGTTGCATATGTCCAGAAGGGTGCTAAATGCAGCATGCATTTGGCTTCCACTCTTAAGGTGCTTCCCTATAATACTCAATTACACCTAAGAGCAGAATCAATTAGCACTGTCTGGACTTTTCTCCCAAAGTCCTACTTTGGCTCTCTGCCAGTCTTTGAGGGAGCCGTAACTGGGCTACGAGGGAGCAATGTTTCAAGCGGCTAGCTCTACCTATAAGGCAGATGTCTAGAATCCATCCCTTCAGTCCCTGCGCGTTGCGGGGGTGTAGGCCTAGACATCCTAATGTTAGTCCCACTTGGATAAGTCTTGCATACATCTTGGATAAGTCTTTTTCTGGTTTTGATGATGGAATATATTTTTTTGACGGATATATATATATATCTTTTGACGGATTTTCATCAAACCTTCACTAATATGTTTCTTTCATGTTTCCGCTTTTATCAAAACCCACCTAATTTCATACTGGACTTTTCCTTTAAAGTATCAAGCAGCTCTTCGGCCTGTGATTTTTATCTCGTTATACCTCAATAGGGTATAATGCACTACATGGTACAGGGTGTCTGTTTCCCGACACCAGCCTTGAAAAACAGCGTCCTTCTTTTCCTGCAAGGAGCGTGAGTGAAAACAAGCTTTGCATTTGCCACACATAAGTAAATGCATTCGTCATTCATTCATTCATACGACCAGGGCAGCGCAGGACTCAAATTTCCCAACGGAGATGGAATATAAGAAGCTTACTGCCGCTCTGCCTTGTCATGTGAATGCTACGGCACCAATGGTATATTCAAACCATGCCATCGTCCGCTTGAACACGATATGACATGCTACGAACCACACGTGTCAATCAAAGAGGAATATTTCAATAATCCCTTTATCTCTTTGTGTGCTTTTTCTCTGGGATTTGTGTGTTTCCATGGTAAAAATAATCCACAAGTGGCATGTTGAGGTTTAACAACTTCTCGACAACAAGGTGAGAAGAAGATTCCTTTTAAATATAAAAAACTTGAGAGAGGAATTAATATCTTGTCCTCCACTTCACTTACTGGAGAATAAAGGAATGTGTTTCCTCCATGAGAATTATATTTTTACATGGTGGGAAGGCTGATGAAAGCATAATTCTCAAAAACATACACACATGGTTAAAAACTTTCCTTGCATCCTGCAATGTGCATATTCAGTATTCAATCCTTGATTCTATATAAAATAGCACAATGGATGATACTGGTAGATGGCTTTAAATGCTTGTAGCACCCATAGGAAACAAGGATTTATACCACAACTACTAGAACAATCCCTCCTTCAAGAGGGAGGTCTATGCAAGAGATTGCGTTCCTATGGAAACCCAGGAAGCCCATGAACACAATGAACCCCGTTCTAAATTTTTCAGTCTACTGGTGAAATGAGGGCGCTGGTAAAATGCCCCACCCCTCACATAAAATGGCATTGGAGCATAAAGTGCCTACGAGGGATGGGGGCCTACGGGATGGGGGCACCATTATGTTAAGTCCCCATGACACAAACCCAATAGGGGGAGGCATGGAGATCTGGAAATATGCTTGGCATGGGGGGATGGGGGGACTGGCAAGAAGAGCCCCGTCCTCATGCCGGAATCAATGGGAGTAGACGGGCGGAACAAGAAAGAAGGGGTGGGGGGGGGGGGGCGCCTAGGCCTCAACCTGGCGCACCGTCCCTGAAAATACCTCCTCTACGACACGGAGAGAACTGGAAGCTGGTGACTGCCTTGCTCAAGCCTATTCTTGATCGGATGATTCGGTGTCCGCCTGAGGTTGATAGGAGATGTGCTCGTTGCCTGTATCCATGGTACCGTAGGCTTGGTGACCTCTGACCCCAGTCTGACCTGCATTTGACCCTTCGCCCATTTCTGCGTCCTCCAGCAGGACCGTTGGCATGAAGTCCTGGAAACAAAAGGACCACAAGGAGAAGAAAAAAACAACTGTCAACAAGCAGAAGCCTTTGATTCAATCAAATTTATGGACGTTGATAATGTAGCTTGTAAAAGTCAGGAACGTGCTACATGATACAGCAAAACCTGAATAGAAAGACCACCCAAGGGAGACAAAAAATGTGTTCATTTAAACAGGTTATCTTTGTAAACAGGTTGTGCTGTTTCAATGAGAAACCTTTTCCAAAGAAAACACACAGTGTTGCTGATCTATGGACAGGTGTTTTTTTTTTACACCGGTGGTCGCTAAAGCAGGTTTCACTGTGATTTGCTATCAAACAGAAATAAGGACATTTATGAAAATTACAATTAGGAGGAAAGACAATTAGTGTACTTGCTCTGGATGAAAAAAAAAAACACACTTCTAATACAAGCACGAAGACAATGAATGAGTTATCAATTAGAAACAAAGCACATTGAGTTGTAATGTTAACAACAAACAGTACAACTGTTTTGCTCAGATTACAGTAAAAATACATTTGATATAGATAGTCTGGGTCCCATTGGCCATTTCAAGTGGGTGAAATAGTGCTACTTATACTTTTACAATGTACATGTAGGTTCACACTATGCATCTTTAATAAAGTCAAGAAGGACACCACACATCAATTGATTATCAATTTGAAATATCACTGCTTTTGAGGTGGAAAAAAAAGCTCTTTGAATATCTGGCCATACCCTCAAGGCACCATTTTGCTGCAATGATCTTAATCTTTAAGTAGGCATGCTTGCAAATATGACAACTGAAATAACATCTGGATGTTTTACGGCGTCAGGGAAGGCTGAATTCCCTTGAGCTTGAGAGTATGACGTCACACATTATGCAGAGTAATTAAAGTCAACATAATTACACACAAAGCCCACCTTCCAACAAATACTCATCTTATTCTCCCCTCATAGAACTCCTGAGGGATTATTAATCTCCAACAAATATCAATTTCTAGAGGCCTGCTTCAATACATATACATTTTCAAAAAGGTATACGATTGGTCTAAGCCTAAGAATGTTTATCGACCAAATTAATTTATCAATGTCTATTTAACAAACACACTTTTTCAACTGTAGGTGAAAGGTTTAAGCCTTTTGACGCATTGTTTAAGTCCGCTCATGTTTTTTGAGATCCGCACAGCGTGTCTCTGTGTCGGCTCTAAACCAGACCATAAGGCAAACACAGTGCCAAAGCAATCTTATCTGACCCAGATCCAACTCACCGTAGCAACCCCGAAGCTTCAAATAATATTTGGCGAGCGTAGTCCCATAAGGGTGTAAATCCAGTGTGGCTACAAAAACATTTTCCTTTATATACATTTCTTCATCAAAGTGTCACACTGGCACCTATGGGGAACTGGAAGTAGAGTACAAAGTATGCCCATCTGATATGCCTTATTTTAAGCACATTCATTCTTGATGCAATTAGTTTATGTTTTCAATATCATAGAGAAGTTTTAAGTACAATACAGGACACACCTCTATTGCTTTCAACCTTTTCTTTACTGAGTACGCGTATTTGCTGGCTGGCTTTTCTCCACTCAGATACTGAGTAGAAACCTGATGCGCAATCTGCTGTACTGACAATGGACGACAGGCCACGATTAAACTTCAAATCCCTTATAGGACGCAATTGGTTACTGCGATATGACATCCTAACAGTGTTTACAAAGCCATCAAATCGAACCATGATCAACAGGTTGATTTTATATACTGTACATAGATGTAGTAAAATAAATGTTGTATTCATGCTACATCTTGTCAAATATATGAGGGCAAGGCTTGAAACATTGACTGAACTACTCTCTGGTCCTTAGCAAAATGCCCATCTAATTGTAAAGGCAAAGTTACATTTATTACTAATTTCCTATTTTATTATTTTTAACAGTTGCTTGTTAGCAGTGTACAAATATTCTTTTAATTTTTAAAAAAAAAAATTTGGCAATGTACAAATATTTTTTTATATTTATTCATTTATTTATTTTATTTATTTACTATTATTACTATTTTTTTTGTGGGGGGGGGGGGGCCTGGGGTTATAAAACACTATCATACAAAGCTGTACATGGGGATACTGTGCTACTGCTAATGACTCTTATTGTGATGGACAATGGATTTAAGCCTGTTTAGAAATCAGTGGCCACATTCATGAAAGCTTACTAAGCCTAAAAAGTTGCTAAAGTATGCTTTCCAGCAACAATTTAGGCAAGAAAGTATAAAAAACATATGGAGGGATGTTCTAATTTTTGCTGTAGTAAGTGACTAGCTTTTGCCTCATCTCCTCGTCTTATTTGCACAAATGGTCTAATGGTCAAAGGAATGGCAATCAGGATTGCACACGTACATGTAGACCCCCCCCCCCCCCCACCCATCCCCATCCCACCTCCATGCTGCACGCATCCTTAAGGCCCCATTTATTCTCATAGGTTTTAAGACACAGTAAGGTTCAGTGTGCTTGTTGCATGACATAAAATGAGAAGTAGCCCCCCAAAATATTATTAGTCTGGTGGGTTGGCATATATGTATACATGAGACCCCTGGGAGATCTAGATTCACTTCCTTAGATTAACTACAAGCTGCATACTAAGGAAATGATGTGTGTTTGGTGGCCTAGCTTCAAGGCTGTTGGGAATTGTTTATCCACTACTCTACAATAAACAGGTCTGGCTGCAGTAGACTACATCATTGTTTAGTTTGTATGTGGCTCGCTCAACTGAGAAACGGGGGAGAAGAGGGGTGGAGGGAAGAATGGCTAGTCTTGTTGACTAGCCCCGTGTTTACAGCTGGGAATATAAATGTCCTTTGGTCTGGCAGCTAGGCTACAAGTACTTGGGATGCCCTCATGAAGCTACGGTGCGTGTCTAGGATTGGGAGCAACAGACTGATGGACAGAAAAACATAAACAGACATACAAACTCATCTGGGAGTCCAACTACTTACACACGGTAAATGTCAGGGCTGAACAGGTTTGAAAACATGCTCGTCATGCCTCTGAGACATTGCATCTCTTGGGGAAAGCATTGGTAGCATGCTTCTCAGGGATTGCATCCATCTTAATGCTCATCCATACATGATCTCATGGATATGGTCAGTGCGTTCACATTGATTCATCCTTGCATGATCATTCCTGCAACATACCAGTAATTCACTTGCCCTATCTTGCTTGATGGCACATGAGCCTGGTAGCTGGGATGATATGTTGCTACTCACAAAGCAGTAAATCTTGCAAGTTCAAATCATGACTGGTCTATTATTAATTCTTTACTCACTTCATTCCTAGATACAGTATACAACCTTTGTGACAATATCCAACTAATTAACTAAATAAATATATGTTCATCATGTCTCATTGACACTTCCTTAATCTGCAAATGCTAATTCTTAGTTGTCATATAGATTCTTTATTCTGCACAATTGTTAAATATAATCAACAAGTACATATGCAAGGATGAAAATGGTTCACTTTATGTATGAATTCATCTAACATGAAATTGAAAGCTTACATATATGTCCTCTACGCATCCTACATGAATTATCCATCACACATTATCCAATCTTTATCACTGCTAGCTTATACAGGGTTTTAGCTAGCTCACACTTATACAGTCAAGATCTCAGTTCACCATAAAAGAAATATGTCATAGCATATGCCGTTTCCTTTTCAAATCACTTCTGCAGTGGTCAGAGATGCTCAGGCCTAAATCATCATTTGACATTGAACTGACCCCAATTATTCCTCCTCTGTCAGTTTTTTTTTTTGTCCTTCTACAAAAGCTGGGAGAAAGAGCTGTTACTGTAGCCGGGCTCAACAAGCCGCGTACTGTGTGCATTTGAGGCCGATGATGTAAACATGATCAGATGCCTCCTCCGAGCAGCTATTTATACACCCTGCAAAGGTCACTGCTTAGGACAGCCAAATTGCACAAGGCCTTTCTCCGCTGATCTGGCAACAATTCAATCGAAAAGGAGGCCCTCCCCAAATTTCTCGCACATTCTCACCAACAAAAAAAAGCTACACTGCGCGTCCTCCCTTCCTGTCTCTCTCTCTCATTTTCTTTCTTTCCTCTTTTTACCTTTCTCTCTGCCCGTCTCTTCCTCCTCCCTCTCTTTCTGTTCCTGCCATCATCTCTCACCATGACTCTCCTCTCTCTTTCTTACCATATTCCTTTGAGATGGTGACAACATGTCATTGCAAAATACCATTGTTAGTTTGTCAATGTATTCTCTGACCTTCCACTCAATTATCATTTTTGAAAGTCTCTGAACCCCAGTCCACATAAATGTGTGCATTTCTTAAACGATACCAAGTTTGCACACATCTTTTGAGCAGAAACTTCAAGTTGAGCTTCCTCCCTTTCTCTGCCTTCTTTCTATCTTTCTATATCTTTCTCTCTCTTTCTCTCTCTTCCTCCCCTCTCTATCTCTCTCTTTCTGCCCTCATTTCCTCTTCCTCTCTTTCTACCCATATTCCAAACGATGCATACCTTGGACACATCTTTTGAGAATAAACGTTACGTTGAGCTCCCCCCCCCCCCCCCATCTTTCTCTGCAGCTTTATATCTTTATCTCTGCCTCCCCTCTCTCTTTCTGTCTCTGCATGTTCCTCTGTAGGGATGTTAACATGTCATTGCAAAAAAAAAAAAAAATTAATTGCTTGATGTTTTCAACGACTTTCCTCTTGGTTGTCGTTTTTTGAGAATCTCTTCACCCAGTGCACAAAAACAGGTGCATTTCTCTAACTATGCCCTTCCCCGCATCTTCAGACAAAAGCATTGGTGACCACATGAAGCATGACAGGGAAAACTGAAACACTTCCACCCTAGGATACACGCTGGTGTCACAGCCATCCTGTCTGAGTGGCATCAAGTAGTGTACCCGGCGATATATCAGATACACCTCTGAATTATTCAATGTAATGGCTGCATGGGACTCACAACCCACACTCATCCACGTCCCCATCCACATACAACCATTACAGTTATTTTCAGGAGGGCTGCATGGGTCAGTTTCCTTCACTGTGCCATGCTTTTCTGAGATTTGTCTAATCATTCTGACATGTGAAAACCAGATCGTCATCTGAAATACTGCAAATGTGGTATTCATACCATTTTGTGAGCACTTAGCTAACAGTGACAGAGCATATTTGCGGTGGACATACAACAATCCATAACAACTGCCAAAATGTTTTGTTGCGTGCTGTTATTTTTGCAGTCTGGGCCTCATTCACAAGATTTAAAACACCACAAAATAAACCACATTTACATGAGTCTAAGTAAGACCTATCCCATAGTCCCTTTTCCAGCCTACACGCACCATTACGCATTGGTCTAGACATTGTACAGTGTATCTTTAGCTTACAGACAAACCAAACTCACTCTCCTTCATGTCCATACAACTCAGTCACTCACCTCACATATTCTGCAAATGCAAGTTTCACTTACACCTGCACGAAGGCCCCAAAACATTCATTTCAAGGTTGTCCAAAAAGTCTAATTTGGTACATCTATGGTATATTTCCCAACATGTTCAGCTATACCTTGTGGGAAGTCGTCAACTTTCAACCTTTAAGTATCACACTGGATCAAACATCCATTGAAAATATTAAATTTGTGTTCTTGAATAATAGATGATAGTACAGAGCAAAGCAGGTGGCAAAATGTTTCTTTTACGCTGATAGAGAGCTGTGTGAGTAGAGAGCTTAGTTCAGCAGGAAAGCGGTTCTTTGAGGTTGACCTATGTACTGCATGGAATTCTCAGTGAGCTCCTCATTACAAAATTGAACTAAACATAAAAAAGTAACCATTCCAACAAAGAGCTGCTACCAGACTAAAAATGACACAAGCTTTCTCACTTCCTCTGCACAAGCATGATATGTCTTGTTAATATTTGCAGTTTCTCAGAGTTGATTAATTAAATCTTGGTGTGCCTCATGTAAGTTTTAGCACAATTATTAATGACAAAAAGCACACATGGCACATAAAGAGTTAAAACCTTTATCGACTAACCCATAGCTCTCATGATCACTTCTCTTTGCCGTGACAACACCAACTTTTATGACTGCTCCCCCATCAGACGAGTCATGCTTGTCGCTGCTAATTCTTGTCCATCGATGCGGGAACATAGGTGTGTGTAAGGCCTTTGAGTCATAAATATTGTTTCCCAGCCAAGAGTGTTATAGCTACAGACACACACAGCGTCTCACATCAATTACTCATCTGCTCACCCCATGGGCAAGGATGCGAGATTGAAAGTATTTCTGAGCATCTCGCTACAACATGACAGTGTTGCAATTTACCAAATTTGATTCTGAGTAGTCAAGATCAATATTTGTAGGGGGGAAAATGCATTTGAAAAATGCATTTTAAAACAAATATTTCCATTAATTAGAATTAAAGAAGTTATGAAAAGATTAATTAGAAACTATCAAGATAATTTCTGCCAAGTTTTAATTGACATGAGAGGAAAATAAAATTGGTTACATTCCTTATAAACACCTGTTTAAAGTGACGCCAGAACTGATACAACACATGAAAATGAAGAGGTTGTCGGACCAGTTCTTAAATATTGCTTTTGATTATAAAATCAGTATGGATGAGGTATCCATATATATATAATATTTCACACTCCATTTAAGTATTAAACTATGGATTGTGTATGAGTGTCAAATAAGTCCCTGCTTATTAAGAATCAGAAAATTATTGCCTAAATATATATTTTCAGATACAAGGTCTCCATAAATTCATAATTGCAGAAAGTGAGGATCTCATTCAAATTATTGGTGGATGAAGTATGTATTCACAGATTCATAAACAAATTATAATGTATGACTAGTATTGCTGGTTAAGTTATTATCAAAAGTAACTGAACATGGTAGCACAGGTTTACATTATAAATCTACACAAATAACTTCAATTTACGAGGTAAAAGGCTCAGAAGAGAGAGTGTCTGACATATATCATACTGTATATTCTGTATATTCCCAGTGCATTTTTATGGTAGCAACTCATCAAGATTTCACATCTGTTTCATCACCTAGAAAAATGTGACCCCTCGCACTAACATCAACCGCAGTCCTAAAATGACCGTAAAGTAGGGTAATGGCTATCCAATGACCATTTCAAGAAATTGTATGGAGAGAAGGAGGCATCATACAGTCATACATGTGCGCGGGTTGATATAAGCATGCAATATTAACAGCACACGGAGCGTGAGGTTACCACAGAAACTTGATTCAAAAATGATTCATCGTTACGAGTTTACTGTCACTGCTTTTTACCATGGGTTGGGTTTAAGACTGATTCCTTCCATGGTGACGTGGTGAGGAATTACTCTGAATAGCGTGAAGAACAGGATTGCTCTGTCAGTTTTACTTCTTATTATCGAGAGAGATATGTGTGCAGAAGACGCTTTTTGCCTGACATGTAAGGTGAATACTTATCTAGGTATATGATCAAACAGAATAATGGCTATAATAAGCCCATGTTTCCAAGAATTGTTTGCTGAAAAACAGATTACAGTACATCAGGTTTCCCAGAAGAAAAGGGATTTGTGTCAGCTGCATAGCCTCATCATACAGTAAACCAAGTGAAATAGAAAACTATGGGGTGGGGTGGGGGAGAGGGGAGAAGAGAGTGAGTGAAAGATGGGGAAAGAGGAGTATTAACATGTAGGGGGGGGGGGTATGAATGAAGACAATGAGAGGCGAGGGGGAGGGGAGGGCATGAGTACATTTATAGAAGACATAAGAAAGAGATAATTAGAAAGGCAGTGAGGGGGGGGGGAGCGAGTGGTGCAAAAGGAGGAGACAGAATATAGAGAGACAGGGACAAAGACACTGGGATGGGGAGGGGGGGGGAGGGAGGAGGGGAGGGGGAAGGGGCAGGGCGCAGGGAGAGGGGGCAGGGAGAGGAGGGGGGGGGGGATGGAGAATGAGTTCATGTGTATGTAGGGGACAGAAGATAGAGAGTGGTGAAATAGGACCCCACAGGCAAATCTCCATAATAGCTCCCAGGAGCCTACAAAACTTTCCTCCAACAAAAAAACTCAGATCAAACCTGCTGAACAGGCATGTCACGTATTCACTAGCCTTCCAACCAAACCTCACCTTCATTATTTCAATCAGCTTTGGACTTTCATCCTTAAAAACTGCATTCGCAGCAGGCATTCTGCTGCCAGCAAAAAATGTTATTCAAATTTTGGGGACAATGAATATTCATTTGTATCATCAGTTCACACCTGGTAATTATATCTGATGAGATAATGACAAACAACCAGAATAGTACTATCATAAATCAATTGTTTTGAATTAAAAGGCTAGAAACATGTTGTACAAGTCAATGACATAGTCTCCCTGGTATATCAAAAGGCATGTAAAAGTATTACATTCCAAAGAAACTACTATCAGTATCAAAGGTACTTACCATTAATACACCATCGCAATCATACCACGAAAAAAAGGAGCTACAAGATGAAGAGGAAAGATGAACAATCCCTGACAGAGTGACCTTAGGCAGATAAAACTGTCATATTCAGTTCTTAACCTATCACAAAATGAATCCATTTGATTTCATTGTGTTCTATTAAAACACAATCATTTTCTTCAGCAAGAGATGTTCTTCTCCAAATCCATTGCAACTAGGATCTCAAGGAAGCAAGCCTGTCTTTTACTGATACTGCTGAATTTGGGTTAATCCCCCATTTCTGTATAATATTGTCATGTACATGTATCCTATCTAAAGGCTCGTACAACTGAGCTCTTATGGCACGATATCATTTGAAGAGGGCACTGAGTTTGGTGGCAGTCCTATCAGCCCCACCCTCAAGGTGGGTAAAGCTTTGATAGCTGCAATCTTGCGCGCATGCGATATCAGCAGCAATCTTTGATATACTATGGCGCATATACAAACAATGAAAAGTGTGTGCACGTGTGTGTGAGCATTCGACCGAACGTTCGTGTAGCTTCCGTCAACTTTGTGGAGTCCATCTATTATGTTACCAGTCTGTGAGCGATGTGGGCAGGTCAACGGGCCTTTCGGAAAGCATGTACGCACCTCTACTCCTCATCAATACTGATGCTTGTGTACTTTTAACATGTTTTTTATTCTTAACCCGAGATAGACAAATAGAGAGATGACTCAGAAATAAACACAAAAAGACATTCACTTTTCTTCAAATGCTATAGAAATGTATTACTGTTGAAGTGATTGGACGTGAATACACAAAAATCAACACCTTGAGCGCAACAGGCTGGTGAGGCAAAGATGAGAAGAATTCCAGTGAAGGCTGTAAGAAAGGCTAAAGTTCATTGAATAGCATGAAGCATGCAAGGAGGGTGGATTTAGCTTCCATTATGGAGGCTGTCAGGCAGTCCATGTCATGATGGAGTGTGGCTTTTCACAAAGTGCCGCGACAAATCGCACGGCTAACCAGGATATCTCCTTTGAATAACGGGTAGGGTGGGGGAGAAGAAAAGAGTGGGAGAACGAGAGATAGAAAAAGAGTGGAGAGAGAGAAGGAGAGAGAGAGAGAGAGAGAGAAAGAGAAAGAGAGAGAGAGAGAGAGAGAGAGAGAGAGAGAGAGAGAGAGAGAGAGGAAACACTGTCCCCCCCAAAAAAATGAATCAGAAATCAATTTAATTTGACGTTACTTTTAAGTTATGATTGTGGTACTCTGAATGATATTACACTGCATGTCAAGAGCATGACTTAACACAAACAATTTATGCAGATGCAGCAAATATTCAACATGAATGGAATGAGCAACAGTGTGATACTTATGATACAATATGATAATATATTTAGCATTAATGTGATATTTTTATGGAGAAAATCAAGCATAATACGACATACCAAAGACCAGGGTCATGTTGGATATAGGTTTGCAATTATGGTAACTTACACTCAATGGTAACTACACTGTTGGTCATAAAGGTGGAATAAAATATTTTTGAATAAAAATCGACAGTTTCGTTGGTATTTGAAAGGCTACGCGTAGACAAAATGGTAATTGAGTGATTACATAATGTTTCCCCATTACACAGGTGACATTATAACATGAGAAATTTGGATTACGTAATAAATTCTTTTGTTGTAGACTATAAAAGCCTATGCATATGATATTCTGTCCCTTTCCCTGATTTAGCACTGTGTATAAGAAGGTTGCATTTTTTCGAGTTCCTTGTACCGTTTGAAATAAAAATCGGTAGAGACGTTCCCTGGACTATGCCTGGTCCAACGGCAACAGCAATACGCGAAAGAGTGGTAGCACTGCGACAGGAGGGCTACAAGCAGACTGATATCGCAGAAGTCCTAGGGATATCACAGAGTGCAGTCTCTAAGATCCTGAAACGTCAACGTGAGGCGGGGAATGTGCGGCCACGGAAATCTCCAGGACGTCCCAGATTGACCACAAGAAGAGATGATCGCCAACTGTTGAATTTCAGCCGCAGAAACCGGAAATTGCCCACGAGCCGTCTTCGTCGCTTGTGGAGGAGATATCATGGGATCAACGTTTCCCGGTCAACCGTTAATCGCAGATTGCTCCAACATGGTTACCGAGCACGACGGTTGACCAAATGTCCACGCCTGTCTGTTCGCCACAGAGTAGCTCGTCTTCTTTGGGCTAGGGAGCACAGAAGGCTTCATCCAGGACATTGGCAACATGTGGTCTTCACGGACGAGAGCCGGTTCATCCTTGACCGAAAGGATGGGAGACAATGAGTTCGTCGATTAGCCGGGGAAAACCTTCGCGATGAATGTATCCACGAGACGACTCAAGGCGGAGGCGGCTCAGTGATGATATGGGCCGGCATCCATTATGGAGGGAAAACGCCACTGGTGGTTCCGGACGGAAACGTCAACGCCGCCGCCTACAGGGATATCTTGGAGTTCCACTGTCTTCCATATGCAAGACGAGTGTATGGGCACAATTTCCGACTGCAGGATGACAACGCTAGACCGCACAGGGCCGCTGCAGTAAGGGAATTCCTGGAGGCAGAGGGCGTCGTACAGTTGTCATGGCCAGCTTGTTCGCCGGATATGAACCCCATAGAGCATGCATGGGATGCCCTAGGCCGAGCCATCAACGACAGAGAGGTCATTCCTCAAAATCTGCAGGAGTTGGCAGATGCTCTGAGGGAAGAATGGGACGCTATGCCTGTTGACGTCATCAACAAGCTAGTGGACAGCATGCCACGACGTCTGCATGCGCTGGTTCGTGCCAGGGGTGGACATACCCGATACTAGTGACTGAGTAAGAACAATGACTCAAGTTTGATGCAAATTTGTCCATGAAATCACAAAAAAGAAGTCATCTGGAAAACTGAGAGAGATTGAAAATAAATATCTCATGATCCTTTAATTTACTGTATATTGTCGTCATTGTTGTTCTGTGCTCATGACATCCATCGCTTAGGAC
This sequence comes from Arbacia lixula, assembly GCA_963669155.1. Classification (NCBI taxonomy): domain Eukaryota; kingdom Metazoa; phylum Echinodermata; class Echinoidea; order Arbacioida; family Arbaciidae; genus Arbacia; species Arbacia lixula. Next base: position 32,948,223 of record OZ022577.1, on the reverse strand, counting down.
ATAAACTTGTAAAATATCACTGTCAAACGTGTGTAAAAGGCAGAATAATAAAGTAAAGTTGTTATCATGCACCATAAATGCCATATTCAAATCATGTGGTAATAATTACGCTGTGAAAATTTGGTGAAAAAAAATATTCCACCTTTATGACCAACAGTGTACCATGGTAACAGTCAATGAGCTCTAATTGTGGCACCTGTTGCCATGGTAGTTACCATTGCTGTTCAGTTACAATAGTTGAAAACCTATATGCAACACGACCCTGAATTGATAACATACATCAAATTTTTATATCATGATATTTCCATCAATTTACATATTTCCACAATAAAATATTGGCTTAAATGCAACAAATCTCAAATCTGTATTCTGTATCTGCATTACAGCAGTTTGTTAATGAGCATCTCCTCACTGAAAACTTATCAGCTCCTCTTCTGTTTACATACACATTACAGATACCATAGAATATTTTATCCACACTAGTTAGCATTCCTTTTAGGTGCAGGATTATTGAGGCTTGTCATCATGTCACTGGTAATTGCCAGGTCATAACCATCCAGCTCACTCTTCCCCCTCTTTCTTCCTCTCTCTCTCTCTCTTTCTTTCTCTCTCTCTCTTTCTTTCTCTCTTTCTCTCTCTCTCTCTCTCTCTCTCTCTCTCTCTCTCTCTCTCTCTCTGTCAATCTCTGTTTCTACCTCTATCAATCTCCCTCACTCTGTAGCATGGTAACTATATTGTTTTTAAACCTTTGAGAAATCCTTCTGTTTTTTTTCTGGCAAGCTGCCTGGTGAAAACTATGATCCGTCAATGCAGTTATCCACCAAGAAAAAAATGGAGAAAGAGACATGAATGTCAAGCCTTGCTTGGGGCAGATAGACGGTATCAATGTATAATCTAAGCTGCAGAATGAATTTGCCCAATGTCCTGATGGCTCTCGTTGAAATATTGCTGCACAGGGGGGAACAAAAAAGTGGAGAAGAGGAGTATGGGGAAGGGGGTATATAAAAGGGAAAGAAAAATTGAGAGTGGTACAGAGAAAGAGAGGAGAAAGAGGAAAGAAAGAGAGAGAGGGAGAGAGAGAGAGAGAGAGAGATGTGAGTAGGGGAGAGAGAAAGGGAGAGAGAAACAGACAAGGAAAGATAAAATAGAAATGTGAAGGAAAAAAAAGGAAAAAATAAAAAGTGGAATAGAATGATGAAGAGACTATTGAAGATAAGGGATGGGAAAGGGGGCTAAAACTAGGGGATAGAGTAATGAAAGAGAGAGAGGAGGAAGAGAGAGAGAGAGAGAAGAGAGCGAGAGAGAGAGAGAGAGAGAGACAGAGAGTGCGAGAGCGAGACAGAGAGAGATGGAGAGAGAGAGAGAGAAAGAGAAAGAGAGAGAAAGAGAGAGAGAGAGAGAGAGAAACAGAGAGTGAGACAGAGAGAGACAGAGAGAGAGAGAGAGAGAGTGAGAGAGAGAGGGGGGGGGTGCATTGGAATATGAAGAGGGCAGAGTGCACTGGAAAGAGAGAAGCAAATGTGATAGCAAGATGCACTCACATGAAATTTACACAGACTGAAATCGCAGAGAAAATATGGAGTTCTGCAAATGTCAAGCACTACTTCACAAGGTCTTGATACAGACGTGACTTGAAGATAAGTACTTTACGGAGCAGTCCTAGCAGTGCAAAAAATGTACTTTGGAATGCGGCGAGAAAGTAAAAAATTCTTTGATCATACGCAGAATTGATATGGTGGTCCCTTCTCTCCTTCCGCCACCCCTTCCATTAAATCCCAAAACAAAAAACAAGACAAGAACCATAAGGCACACTTTAGGCACACCAATAAAAAACAACAA